>JAOWBW010000644.1:688357-752997 GCA_026119855.1 Campanula takesimana | reverse complement strand
ATGAACGTAGATTAGCCATCCAACCTTGAACCAATCTTAGACTCACAAGACTAAAACAAATAGGATTTAAACCCAAAAATCAACACCCAAGACCCAAGCCCTTCCCCGCGCCAAACCCTAGGTCCGGCTGGGTCAAGGTATGGGTCCGGTCGGACCCTTCCGAAAATCAAAATTTTAAAGTTCCAAATTTGTCTCAAATTGTTTTTTCCCGATTCAATAAGGATTTGGTGTTCTTGGTGATCCAATCACCATGATCAACAAAACCTTTAATAAACAATTTATTCTTGAATCCCTAGAATATCAAAACTTTGATCCAATCAAAAATTGATAATCCAAACAATTTTAAATCCACCATAATTTTTATTGCGATTGAATAGTGCGATTAAAGTTTCTAAAACAATAAACCAAATAAAATCATATAACACATAAACATCACGTAATCCAATATTCATATCATGCTAGGCACATAAACAAATTTTATACACAACATGATCTTAGTATTGAAATAATCAACATGAACGGGGCTCTGATACCACTGTTGGGTTTCGTTGTAACATGCGCAGCGGAATATAGCAATTAAAATTTTAAGAAACCCAAAGCCATAGATCCGTTCATATGATTAAATCAAAATACAGCAAGATGAATAGAGGAAAACTAACCCTTGATGGCTATGAATTTCTAGTTTTGACTTGGTGGAGATTTTGAAACTTGATCAAGAACGCGAACCTTGAAGATGATGAACTTCACCCTCTAGCGGTATCCACACCACGAACGAATATCAAGCAACTTCTTGATCTTGGTGCTAGACCAAATTGTGAAACACACTTTCACAATTGCAAGAACTATATGGAATTATGAATATTCTTGTTCTTCACTTTTGGGATCTTAGAACAAGAAAAATCACCTCTCAAAACCTTATGGAGGCACTCACAATTATCATGCTAATGGCTGCTGAAAGGATCTTTAAATAGGTCCCAATCCTTAACCCTTAAGGACTTAGGAATCCTAAATCCCGTCATCAAATAAGGCAACAAGGAATTCTGGCCGACTTGACTGGCACGGTCGTGCCCTATAAACTGGCACGGTCGTGCCATCAGGTCCGCTTGATTTCCCCCAGTCGACCAATTTCGGCACGGTCGTGCTTGTCTTCTTGGCACGGTCGTGCCAAACATGTCGACAGATTTGCCTTGATTGGATTTATGGCACGGCCGTGCCATTTTAAGGCGCACGACCGTGCCAGAGCCAAAACCTGACATTTTTCCATAATTCCAATTTAGTCCTTTATGATTCGTTCTATTTGTGTGTGACCCTCTAGGATTACACTAAGTTGGCAATGGGCTCAAACATGAACTCATAAGATATGATTAGGTTCTAGCAAACCGTCATACCTACCCAAATAGTGTAACTAGATACAAGTTCGCATTCCTTTAGAATATGTCACAATCCCTTGTCCACGATGTCATTGAACACAAGTCATGGTCAAAGAGTCAACTTGTTTTGTTCAATACTTTCTCGATTCCGAATATGTTGATAATCCAAATGACATTGATCCAATCAATTAATTTGAGTCCGGCCGAAACATTTCATCAACATCATTCCTACGAGAGGCCCAAGCTTGACATCTCTCCGTGGAGGGACAAATCCATTTAGTTTATTATTCTTCCCAACGGGAATCCGATTATGCCAATCATACCTTTTAACTACCGTGTTAAGGTAGCGTTTGAATATGTCAAACACAATGGTTCATCAAGTGGAGGACTATAATAACTTCATGTCTAAGGATTCAATTGACATAACTAATATGAGATATATGTTCGGGACATAGACCATGACATAAAATCTCATACAGCGGGTCATGTCCAGTACCTTGTTCCAAACAAGTACCATAAATCTAACATGATCATCCCAGATCATTTAGCCTTTATACTAGTGCTCAACAAGTACTAGGGACGGAGATTATTATAAGTAAACATGAACAACAATAATAATCAAAAATATCTCTTTATTGATATGAAATAAATGATAACAATTACAACGTTTATTAAACGTGCCTAGGGCACCACTACCAACAGTATCACTTTGGGAAGTGAAGACTCAGAGCAAGAGAAGTTTCTGTCAGTTATGTTGAAGTTTGTATGAGCTTTGTGAAGCCTAGTGATGAGACTTTTGGAAAAAGTTGAACGGAGTGGTGAAAATATTTTGTGGATCATTCTTAGGTGGGAGTTTGATGGAGTTTGTCACAATGGTGGTTTATGTCTCCAAGTGGGAGATTGTTGGGAATGGAGTCAAAACCAGAAAGGTCAAACCGCGGAGAAGCAAGGAGGCGAAATCGGGACGGAACAGACGGAGTTCGGCCGAACCAAAGGCAGGCCTCGTCCGAATATCAGTTCTTGGCGTGAACTGGAAGTTGGATTTTGGAGGTGGGCCCTGCCATTTGGTTTGTGAAGTTTGGCGTGGAGTAGGAGTTTGGAAGTGGCAGAGACCCACTAAGGAATAGTTTCCTTAGTTTAATTGATTTCCTATATTCTGTTATACTCCTTCCGTCTCAGGGACTTCGGGTAAATTAGGTTTTGATCAGGATTAGGTTTTGGTATTCCTATAAATACATTGTGATAGCCACCATAATATTTTGTACACCAGAAAAATATCCAGAGAGCATCTATGAGTCACAAAGAGAGCCAAGTGAGTGCTAGCTCTTGGGAGTACCCTTAGGGGCATTCCATGGATGGGTTGAAGCATGTCTAGGGTGAGATGTGTGATGGGGGTGTTTACATGGAGAGGTTATCTCCTTGCTATATAGAGCGGTAGACTTTATTGTAAACAGACACAGATTATGATATTAGTGAAATATCCTGGCTTGGTAGTGCCCCAGATGTAGTCGTTGTTGTTGACGAACTGGGTTAACAAATATTGTGTTATTTTCTTGTTGATTACTTTCATATTATCCGTATGCATGGTTGTTGTGTCTCAACATTATCAGAATTGTATGGGCATGAACTGCACGGATATACCACAATTCCCCAACATGGGTTACGTAAATCCTTCCTAATGGAGAGCTAGTTAGAGTGGTGACAAATCCATGTTCTCAAAAATTGAAAGTAGGCGCTTCTCCCAATTTGTGGCCAACACATATTATTTGAATAAAATAGGGTAAAAAATAAAATTGGTATGTTGGAAATAAATAGATCCGCTTATCATGATGAATTCTATATGTTCCATGCCAACTTGATACTTGACAAGCTTGGATAAAATGACAAAGTCTCAGGTACAAACGGTGTACCGGCGTGTGGCGGGCAAACCCGACCGACCCGACCCGCTGACCCGCCTTTCCTCCATTCTCAGCTTGACACGTGGTGCACTGTGAGCCACACACTGGTTCACCCAGCCGCGCGCTGCCACGTGTCCCCTTTTAAAAAATGCCCCATTAACTTTAAAATGCTATATCTTGAGATTTATAACTCAGGAAAAAAAATTAAAAATACTGTTGTGTTCGTCTCGACGAGACGAATAAAACTACATAGGTCATGGTATGGTTTGATTGTTTAAAAAAACATATTTTTTACACACAAAAAGTTTGATTTGCTTTGTCAGCTGTAACACTCTGTTCTGATAAAAGTAACAGTTTCATCTTCAAAAAGTAACACTTTTCACAGTCAAATATAACAGCAATTTTACAAGAAAGTTTAAATTGTTTGATAGTTTTTGTGGTTAGAAAAAGTAATATTTGAAGTGTAACAAAGTGAATATATAATTATAATTTTCTATATAGATGAATGTAACATTTTTATTTGGTAAATGTTACTTTTCTTCTTTAAAAAAAGAGTAAAAATTCATATATATAATCGAGTTGCATTTCAATTGTTACTTTCTCAATAAAAAATTATTACATTTAAGATATAATGTTACATTTAAGAATATAAATTGTTACAATTGAGAAAAAAATGTTACATTCATTTTTTATAAAATGTAACATTAGTTTTAGTTTGTCAATCTTATGTTAATTTTGGTAGAAAAAAAAGTGTTACATTTGAAAAAAAGAGTGTTACATTCCTTTATAAAAAGTGTGACATTAGTTTAGTTGTCAATCTTTATGTTATCTTTAGTCTATTGCAGCAAAATTGTGGTACATTTTGAAAAAAAAAGTGTTACAATTCGTTATAACAAGTGTTACATTTTGTTATAACAAGTGATACTTTTGTTGGGAGGAAAAAAGTTGGGATGTGGCCGCCTGGCCATTTCTCTGGGAAGGGGGAGAGTGGCCTTCCGGCCACTTCCCTGGCGCCATCGCACAGCGTGCGGCGGTTGCACAGGAGACCGTCTCGGATAAAATATTAGACTTTAATTAGTAGTTTCATCCAAAAACTCATTTTAAAAAAAAATTGGGAAAAAATATAGATCAATTCTGATTTTGTCTTTTTTCTCATAATTCCTTACCAATCGAAATGTATGGATCTGGATCTATATCTATATCGATCCTGTTCGGTGGATCTATATGTCTATATCGATCTTGTTCGATTCTGTCGTTGCTTGAAACCATTTTGTCTTCTCCATATTACTATATCGAAATGGATTCGAGGGAGAACTTTCTTTAGAGCGGCTCATTCGTTCAGTGAGCGAGGCATATAATCCACAGCTACTGTTGTTATTTTCCAGACAAGAGGCCAAGGACATGTCTTATTTTTTCGTCGTACAACGGATTAGCAATCCGACACTTTCATCCACTCAGCCACCTCTTCCAATTGAAAAAGATAATAATTATTATTATTAATAAATTATATTCCACGTGAAGGAAGGATTTGAAAAAGTCATTCTTCCGCCTTCTTTCACTTTAGTATCTTTATCATTATTATATAGAAAGAAGATATATAGACATGTAAAACTTTTAGTAGAAACTCGCATATGAAGAGAAGTGGTTTTTTACTGCTGAAATTAAATCTTTAAAACAAAAAGCCGGTTTCTCGATGAGACGCAAGAAAAGCACTTTGACTGGTTTATTTAGCGTCAGAGATGGCTTAGAAGGAAATAATGAGTGTTTTTTCAACCCTTATTGACAGGATCCTTTTTCGGACAAAATCTCTTATTCATATAGATAGATATATGATCTATGGGGAAATCACGTAAAAGTAAAAGGCTGCTGAATTAGCCTATTTCTTGCGTGTACCCATTGAAGTATTTTGATAAATGGGAGAAAATTGATTATCATAAGGAGAAAACTCACGAATTTTCTTTTTCGATAACATATTTCTACGCAAAATTTTGGAACCGTATGCGTAAAAAGGCATCGGGGACTTTCTTAAGAAAGAAACTCGTCTAAATACTTTCTCAAAGAAGTCAAAGTGATGATCCTCTCTCGTAGCTTACTCGGAAGGATCACGTTCCTATTCTCCTTTCTTAAAAAAAAGTGACTTTAAACAAAGTTAAAGGATTACTTCATTCTTGATAATTATTTACTTAATCGTTGAGTCTAGCTTTTATGATGGAAGCTTTAACAAAGACCGAATACCTAAAAAAAATAAAGAAAGAATATTGGTTAGAGGTCAAGGAATCAACATGTATATTCTGATATATTACTAAAAAGAATCGACACAGTATGCGTAATCAGAAAAAAAATAATGATTTTGAAAGAGCTGAAAACGAAAACGATTCGGTCAACCAAAGATTTCAAATTTGGTTACTTTAACAAAGGGTTAATTGCAATTTGGTTCCTAACATTTTTCAAAATTGGCAATTTTGATGCTGTCTTTTCAATTTCGCTAATTGGTATATCCATTTTGTCTTTTTGTTGCAATCTGACTACAAAACTAACTGGGTGTTAGATTTCTAACATATTTTATGTCATGTGACTTACACATGACATAGAGCTACAAAAATCCGATTAATATGATTTTTTTTTTTAAATTGAAGCTTAATATTTTAATCTACCACATATATATTTTTTAGCAATTTTATTGGTGACCATATTTTTTTGATTAGATTTAATTATAAAATAATAAAAATAGAAAAAAGGTGAAAAAGTAATCTAAAAAATTTATTAACCCCAAATTTGTTTCATACGAAGTAAATGCTATTTTTGTATTATCATTTTATAAAAATATTTAATATAGAAAAAAGGGAGAGGGCGAGGAGGATGAAACGGGGAAAGGGTGTATGTGGAAGGGGTGATATGGGAAAGTGGCAGAGTGGTGGAAGAAAGTAAAGGAGAGAAAAGAAAGTATGGCATGATGGAAAGTGGTAATTTTTCAGATTGTTTTTTTCATGTTCTCTATCTTTTAGCTATTTTTATTTATTTAAATTATAAATTAATATAATATAATTAATTCACCAAAAAAAAATTCAAAAAAAATATATGTTGTAGATTTAAATATTAGCTTCAATTTAAAAAAAGAATCATACCAATGGGATATGTGTAGCTCTAAAAACATTTTAAAACGTTATGTGCTAGTCACATCACATAAAATCTGTTAAAAACTAACAAATAGTTACTTTTGTAGTCAGATTGCAATAAAAAGACAAAGCGGATATACTAATTGACGAAATTGAAAAGACAGCATCAACATTGTAAATTTTGAGAAATGTTATGAACCAAATTGCAATTAACCCTTTAAAAAATGTTGGCTAGGTTTCTAATACATGAAAGACCTAGAAATTTATTGATCTGGTGATGTATAAAATGGAATGGATTTAACTAACTAACAAATACTACATTCGTTTTAATATAAATAGTATTCCTTCCATGTTAATGTCTTACTACGTATTAGAGTAAGAGTCTCATACTTAAAATGACAAAAAATAAATAATATTTTTGATAATTTTATCCTTCTAATAATTATGTAATTTTAAAAATACTTTAGTAATCTAATTTTACCCACTTTAATTATGAATACTTCAACTGTCCTAATTGAAGTTACACATTTAAACATGGGCACAACCGCACAAGCAATAAGGAAAATTGTTAGTGATGAATACTTCAACTGTCCTAATTTTATCCACTTTAATTATGAATACTTCAATTGTTAGTGATTTGAGTATGAAAAGTGAGTTTGGTGAGAGAAAGTGGGATATAATAAAATATTGAGTAGAAAGTTGTGGGTGGTGGGGGTAGGGATGGTCAAACCGGACCGGAACTGGAAAAGCCCGGAACCGGAGCAAATCGGGGAGGAAACCGGAACCGTAAGGCATCCGGGCCGGTTCAGGGTCACATATATGCCGAACCGGACCGGAACCGTAACCGGTCCGAAAATCCCTTGTTTTTCAATAATTTTAAAAGGGGGGGGACCGGAACCGGATTGTGCCAAACCGGAACCGGGGTAAGCGCTGGCCGGTTCAGGGTAACCCTTTTGCCGAACCGGAACCGGGTGGGGTTTGGGGGGGGGGGGGGGGAGTCAAAAAGGAAGTATTATAAATTTTTCATTTTTTGGAAGTGTGTAGTTTGTAATGAGACACCAAAAAAAGTACCACACACAATTTCAATTGGGACATGAGGAATTATTTTTGATATTCTGTAACCACTTAATTTTTTTTACCCATTTTTTATATTGTAATTTCACTAATAAGCGTGCAAAACCAAGAAAGAAATTTAAAAAACAGGAGCAACATTCTTGTGTATCTTTCGATTAGTACATGAAAGGCCTAAAAGTTTAGGTACCAAACATTTAATGGTGTGTTCATAGTTATCGGGGAAAACCCTCTCCCCTCTTCCCACATCCCGTGATGTGTTTTTCAAATTGTGGGTTATTTTATAAGGGAAATTGACTCAAAGCGCTCAAAGTCAAACCATCATATCGAAAATAAAAAGTGAGCAGTGTAGAAATTGATTTTGACTTGCTTTTCAAGGGAGAGGGAGATGAATAACTTTGAGTTTGAGTAGTGACATAGAAGTGATCAATCCAAATTCAGATGGTTTTTGACTTATTGTTGGGAAAAGGTCAATAATTAGATTTTGTGGAGAAAAGACGCGATGACATTGAGTTTGCAATAAAAAGTGTATTGTGTTCTTAATTTACGTACCAGTTGATCCTACCTCACATACTTGTACCAAGTCAAGTTCCTTGTACTTGTACCCACCGCATGCTGAAACGTCTCACTTCCCTGATATCTGTGGTTATCTTATTGGGTACAATATTTCAAAACCAAAGGTTTCAAAATTTACCTATTTTGGTTCAATTACACCAAATTTTCGCAAACCGTATTTTCGAATCTCCCTCTCCTCTGAAACTGTCTCCCCTTCCCTTTTATCCATCTTTTTCTTCTAAAATTATTCATCAATCTCCTAGTACTTGATTTAGTATACTCAGGGCCGGCTATCACCCTGTGCAATAGGTGCTTTTGCACAGGGCCCAATTGTTTTTAGGGGCCCCAAATTTTGCATTGTTCATTTAGTCCTTGAAAATTTGTGGAAATATTTTTAAAACCCTAAATTTTTATATCCTTCTAAAGTTAGTGCTTAATTTCGTAAAGAAAAAATTGCTATACAAGTACTTATCTAACTTTTGTGTAAAGTTTTTAAGTATTAAGGACTCAATATTCAAATTTAGCACAGGGCCCCTACAATTATTGAGACGTGCCTGAGTAACTCTCATTGATTTCGAACAATAGTTTTTAATCATTGTAATTACACACAATTGTTTGATGATCTCTCTCTTGTTTGTTTTGCAATTTCATAGGCTTATTAGATTTGTAATGCCAGCTAAAATGTTAACATGGTTGTTGTTAATAATTTAACAAAAAGATAGATTAAAATTTTTAGAATTGACCCTAGATTTTAAAATAACCCCCCCCCCCCCGGTTATCATCATCTTCTTCCTCCCTTTTCTTCTTCACAACCCTTTACCCTCACTAGCTTGCTGCCCCACCTCCACCCACCCACCACTAACCAAATCCACCCACCACCGGTCACAACCGAGTGAGAGAGTAATGGAGTCGGATCTGCACTTTGGTCCGGCCATGGCTCCTTGGGACGATCGATGACGAGGGCAATGCGAGGTGCCAGAATCAGATTATTTTTCATGTGTCGATCTCCTTTCCGATTGTCTGGTTCAACGGTGGTCGGGACAATGTTTTTTTATGTTTTCTTCATTTGCCAAAAGTAATACTTATTATAACTGAAATGTAACGAACGTGTTACTTATATGTAACAGTGTTTATACATAATTGTAACACATATGTATAAAAAAGTAATAATTCAACCCTTTACACTTTAGAACTAAAAATACTTGCGTTAGTAACATTGTAAAAATAAGAAAGTAACAATTTTTATAAATGAATGTTACATTTTACTTGAAATCTTGTAGGCGCACTAGTCTTTTCAGGCGCTGAGGTAGGAGGCGCATTTGCTTCTGTGCTTGATGCTTCTGCACCATAAACTGTGGTACCCAAAATTTCCAACTCATTCTTCACATCATTCAGTTTATCAACCATACTCATCATATTCTGACTATCCCCTGCTACCATCTCAAACAATTTTCTGATATCTGAAACAATGCTCTTTTCAACCTTTTTAATTGCATCAATGAAATCTTGGCCATATGTGAGTTTGATGCATCCATTAATTTTGTCCTGAAAGCTGCAAGAGTTGCTTTGAATAAATCATTCATTTGATCAATGGCATCATTCCACTGCTGAGGAGTTAAGAAATGTTTGTCTCGAATATCTCACCCTATTATTTATTGTATCATTTAATTATCGTACCTCAAACAATACTTTCATCATGGCCTCGTATTTAATGACGTTATCTAAGTTTGATGGAAAATCTGTGAAAACTTACACCGTTAATGATTTGATGAATCCAACACATAAGGTAACGAATCTAACACAAATCAATCAAACCCAACCAAGAAAGTTTGTCAAGACCATCTCCGGTTACTGTTAACCCTCACCATTTTTGGCCAACCATCCACTTACAAGTTTTATATATTTTTCTACAAACAAAACGCAATTTCTAAAATTTTAATCCAAATCTTTCCAAGAAACTCAAAAACAAACTAAATTTGGACAAAATATTTAATTTATGGCAATGATGAGACGGATTTTATACCATTAATTCCTACGTTTCTATGAGCTGAAATTGTAATTTTGATGTATTTTAGATTAGTTTTATGTATTTTGGAGAAATTATGTGATTTTGGGATTTAATTATAATCCGAGCGTATTTTAGTATTTTTATGTTGTATCCGGATGTAATTTTGAGTCAAAAGAAATCTCAAAATATGCAAGAAGAAATTAAAGTCAAAGTCAAGATCAACATTATCAATGGAATTAAAGAAGAGCTAAAAATGGAGTGGGTTATGAGAGTTCTGGCCCAAGTATGAGGAAGCCTAACAAGGCCCATGTCCAAGAGTTAAATAGGACCAGCAAAGTGTAGGGCTCATGAAAATCGGGCTGTATTGGCGAGGCCCAACTCAGTAATACCTTGGAGCCCATCATGCATCAAGAAGAAGAAGCCGTTCACTGATCTGCCGGAATTAATTGATCGTGCGCACGACTTAAACGGATTGTGACGGTTTTGAGACGGATTGTGACACTGTGATGGATTTGGCGCGTGTGGGCGCGTGCAAGCCGTATTTTGGCTTATTTTTCATATTTTACAAATTTTCTTTTATCATTTTTATTTCTTAATAGTTTAGGACTTTCCTAGGTATTTAAATTAGGTTTCTTTCATTGTTTTTTTTATTCTAAACTTCTACAATATTTTAGATTAGATTTTTATTTCTTTTTCCATGAAGATTTTAAGGTTTTGGATGAGGAACTAAATCCAAGCTTTGAGTTTGAATCTTAAACCCTTTTTTGTTTAATTTGAGGTATTTTTCTTTTAACAATTTTGTTTCTATTCATAATTGTACTTGTGATGATTAATTTAGATCTGTTGCTAGGGTTTATAAACCTGGTCAATTTATTTATCCTTGTAATCGATCTTTGCTAGAATTTTTTATGACTGTGCTAGTATAGAAATTCATAAGTAGCATCTTTACGATTTATGCATGTGCCATGGTAAATTGTGAAGTGAGTAAAATTAGACGATTATTTATATGAAATAATTGTAGAAAGCGTTATTGATTTTAGCTTCTTAAATAAATCAAGCAATTAATATTGAGATCTAGACTGTGCCAGTTAGATTAATTTATTAATTAGGGTTTCTAGTGAGTGTACCACTGCTAGTAATTACTTTGAAAGAAGAAACAGAGATTGAAATAAATCTCGTGATCAAGTGGATAGGGTAAAAACTAAAAAGAGATATCAATGATAATTGAATTATTAGGTTGGGACGGAATCAAATCTAAAGTACTTCTTGTTAGAGAAGAATCTGTTTCCTAATCCTAATCTTCTCAGATTCTAGTTTCCTTATTAGGATACAATACTTTACTTGTACTCCAAGTCTCGTGTATATATATTAGGGTGTACATTGTAATACAATTGATTGAATCAAGCAATGCAAATAATTTCCCAAAACTGTTCCTTCTGATATCTTACATGGTATGGAGCTAAGATCCTATTTTTTAACCCTAGCCGTCGGCTTTCCCCTCCTCCAGCGCCGCTACTAATGGCCGCCTCCTCCGAGCTTTATCTCCTCCCAAATTCCGGTGATCCCAATACACCTTTAATTGTTGTCTCCCTCTCCCACGTATTAAAACTCACACCCACAAACTATATCGCATGGAAATCTCAGATTGAAACCACTCTCCAAGGTCTTGATCTCTACCAATACTTGGATGGAACCCTTCCCCAACCCCCCGAAACCCTAACCACCACCATCCCAGCCGCTGCCGCCACCGCCACCGAAACAGCCACACCTGCTGTCACCACCGTTCACCCCAACCCCGCCTACAAATCATGGTTTCGACAGGACAAGTTGATACTCAGTGCCCTCTCCGGTACTCTCTCTCCACCCCTTGTACCGCTCATCTCCCTCTGTCCCACCACCAATGCCGCCTGGCTCACCCTAACCAAAACTTATGCCAATCCATCAAAAGGCCATCTCAAACAAATCAAGGATCGTCTGCGTTCCATGACCAAAGGCAGCAAGACCGTTACCGACTTCATGCAGGAAATCAAAAACTGCACTGACCAATTAGCCTCCCTTGGCCGTCCCATGGATCCTGAAGATATTGTTGACCGAATATTGGATCAACTCAACGATCCCGACTACGAGAACCTCATCACCGCCGTCCAAAGTCATGATACACCTATCACGTTTGACGAACTCCATGAGAAACTCCTCAACCGTGAAAACACCCTCAAGTTTAAAACTCGGTCCACCCTCCCCTTACCTGCCTCGGTTAACATAGCCACCAAAACCTACACACCAACCTCCAACCCCCGACCACCACACCCTACCAACAACCCTCGCAATACCTCTCAGAATACCTACAACCCCAACACCAACAACACCTCCTCCCGCACACAATATCGAGGGACATGTGAATGGTGCAGAGAAGTTGGTCATTCTCTATCCTTTTGCCCTATTTTCTGCCAACTGTACCCTAACACACCCGTCCCACCCCCACCCAACCGGAACACCAGCCGCACGCCACCCACCAACAACCAGTACACCACCAACAACAACTACAACCGTCGGCTCCTCCCACTCTCTACACCGCCACCTCTGGATCTTCCCCTGCACCTACCAATTAGCTCTTCGACAGTGGCGCCACTCACCATGCAACACATGATTTGAACAACTTAGCCCTTCATAGTCCATATAATGGCACGGACGAACTGTTCATTGGTGATGGATCCGGCCTTCCTATCTCCCATACTGGTTCCACTTCTCTCCTCACTTCTCATGCCTCTTTTCAACTTAATCATGTGCTTCATGTTCCATTATTATCTCGTAATATTATCTCTATTTCTAAACTATGTCACGATAACAATGTCTATGTCACGTTCTCATCTAATTCTTTTGTTGTGAAGGACAATCACACAGGGACAATCCTCCTCCACGGTCAACCTAACTCCGGCGTCTATGAATGGCATCCCTCTCGCTCCGCCGTTCACTCCGCGTCCGTCTCCTCCGTCTCCAGTTGGCATCATCGCTTGGATCATCCATCTTATTCAATTCTTCGTCATATTAGTAATAGTTGTCAGTTAAACATTCCTTCTTCTAGTGATTTTCATTGCAACTCATGCAACTGTAATAAAAGTCACAAGTTACCGATTTTCAATAATAGTATTCGTTCTTTTGGCCCACTTGATATTCTTCACAGTGATGTTTGGACCTCTCCTCTATTATCTAATGATGGTTTCAAATATTACATTATTTTTGTCGATCACTACTCAAAGTATATTTGGTTCTATCCTCTCCAACGTAAAAATGATGCCGTCTCTGTCTTCTCTCACTTCAAATTATTAGTGGAAAAACATTTTGGTCGCCCCATTAAAACCATTTACAGTGATAATGGCGGTGAATATTTAGGTCTCCGTCCCCTTCTTGCCTCTTACGGCATCCAACATCTCACCTCTCCACCCCACACCCCTGAACACAATGGATACTCTAAGCGTCGTCACCGTCACATTGTTGAAACTGGCCTCTCACTTCTTAGTCACTCTTCCATGCCATCCATCTACTGGTCTCATGCTTTTGCTATTGCTTGCTATCTCATCAATCGGATGCCCACACCAACCCTCAATCTTCACTCTCCATACTTCCTCCTCCATAAACACCACCCTAACTACAGCAAACTTCGTAGCTTTGGGTGTTTGTGTTACACTTGGCTCCGACCATACACGTCTCACAAACTTGAACCTCGCTCTGCTCCATGTGTTTTCATTGGCTACTCTTCCACCCAAAGTGCTTATCACTGTCTCGACATCAAAACCCACAAAACCTATACCTCTCGCCATGTTCAGTTTGTCGAAACTACCTTCCCCTTCTCCTCCCAACCGACTGCTCCATCAGATTCGGTTGATGCTTGGTGTACTATCAAGCTTTCCATTCTCCCACCCCTTCCATCTCCTTCTGATATCTTACACTTCTTAATTATTATTTTTTTTCTCATAATTAGTTTATTTCTGTTTTTAGGATTTAATTAAAATCAAATTATTCCCCCAATCTTGTTAAGCGACAATTACGTAAACAAGTAACCGTTCTTCATGGATCGATTTTGGACTTATCCTAGCTACATATTTTTAAAACCTAGTCCAGATTTAATTTGTAGGTGATCAATTTAGGCTATCAGGCAATTTGATCAATTCTAGGGCAAATTCAATCCTAGAGAGATTGGCGCCAACTTCATTGATAACTTTTAATACCCAATTAAGCAAAAAAATTATATGTGTGCGTGTGGTGCATGAGAGTGTGAGTGAGGAGAGAGGGCCATCGTGAACACCGCGATCTTCATTTTGTCATAGATACTTAGTTGTGGACACTCTTTGAATGGCTCAGTGTTAATACCATCAATCCACTAATCATAGTTTACTATGTTCAAACATAGTTATCATCAATTTTGAATAGGTTTTATCCTTATAAAAAAATAAAGTTAATTGCAATTTAGGGCCTAAAATGTAGGAGGGGTCTTAGGCGGAGGGCCTGATGTTTTTTTTTCGGGCCATATTAGGGCTCGAAATGCAAAATTTTCGCCAATGAGGGGCTTTTTGACAGAATTTGTTAGAAATATTGTTAAGTGCCCATGTGCATAGCACGTGATTAACAGATCCGTTAGTTTGAATTGATATTAACTATTAAGGTGTTAATGGCACTTTTTAAAAGTATGGGGAAGTGTGGAAACTATATTCCATATCCTTTCATATTCCCTCACACACACACGTATTACTCTTTATCTCTATCGTTTCTCTTTGCCTTCCTCACCTCCGTCATACAACCCACCTCCGACCTTCTTCTCCGGCAATCGTTCACTTCTTCTTCTGCAGCCGTCCTAAGGCCATCGCCTCCCCCACCCTTTTCTATTCGCCTTAAACGCCCTCTTAAAACCACCGGCCGTTTCTCTCTTTCTTACTAGATCCAGATCTGGTTTGCACTCTGGTGCGCACCATCTTTGTTTTCTTCAAAAATGGAAGTCTCTCTCATCTCGTTCTGTCGTTCCTCAAGCTTCATCTTTGTTTTCTTCAAAAATGAATCGCTTACTTAAGTGGCCAAAAGGGGATTTTGGTGGAAATTGCAAGAATAGTAAGATATTGGTTGAGGCGACCGAATGACAATTTTTGACATTGAAATCCTGATTTTTCTTCTTGTTCATGTTGGATATTGACCATAACTTAAGCTTCCTAGTGGTTTTGATTACTTTAATTTTGGTGGTGGTGGGGGTGGTGGTTTTGTTGGTGGCGACGACGGTGGTGGGTGGTGGTTTTGAAGAAGACGGTGGGTGTTGGCCGGAGTTGTTGAAAGACGTTGTGAGAATTGGTTGTTGTGATAATATTTATTTTTAAATAATAATATTGTATATTAAAGAAAATGTTAAGTATTTTTGTTCAAAAATAATTATTTGATCTTGAAAATATACTTGATTTTTCTAACCCTTTATTATTTAAGAATTCTTGTAAACCCCTTGATAGCAAATATAAGTTCAAACTAACTGATCATTTAATCACGTGTTGTGCGTATGGGCACTTAACAATATTTCTAACGAATTCCATTAAAAAGCCCCTCATTGGCGAAAATTTTGCATTTCAAGCCCTGATGTGGCGAGAAAAATACATCAGGCCCTCCGCCGAAGACCCCCTACATTTCAGGCCCTAAATTGCAATTAACCCTTAGAAAAAAGACAGCGTATTTTTGTTAGATCAGCATAGGATTCTTTTTTGAAGACAAATTCATAACAACATTTTACAAGTAACTATAACATGATAGTCCTTTAGTGTCAAAATAATTGTTGTGATTGACTTATCAATATCAACCCTTTTAAATTATATTCATTGACACTCCTAGTAATTAAATTATTTTAAAGATATATGAATTTTTTCAACACATATAAATTGTATTTTTTAATATACGTAAAGAAGAGGTTTAAAAGGACAAAATTATTTAAAGCATTTGAACTTGTTAATGAAACTAGATTAGGTGAAGATTGTATAGCAAGATTAGTTGACTGAAGCGAAGACTAGTTGACTTGTAGTCATTAGTCAAGTCGTTGATAAGATACATTTGTGGCAGGAACTTGAATGGAATGATAAAGTAGGCCATTCTCTGATCCTTTTGTTACTCACATGGACTAGGTCAAGTCCTTACCGCTTGGCCAACCAAGATAATTAGTACGGAGTACCTCTGTTCTTAAATGAGTATCCAATTTTTTTTAAGAAACAAAAATTTATGTATAATTTGGTGGTAAAATTCATATATTCTTGTAATCTTCTTTACAAAATTTAGTTTTTGCAAGTATAAAGAGACCGGTGAAAAAAAAAACCGGGGAAAAAAAATTAGGGACAAAGTTATGATTAAAATGGACACTCATTTTGGGACAAAAAATTCCTGAAAATGGATACTCATTTAGGAACAGAGGGAGTAGCACTTTTTTCACTTATTCACGTATATTAGGAAATGCAATTAATGCATGTAAAAAAGTTTAACATACGCTTGAATTAATTCAATTAATTAGATAATTAAATGTTCGTGAAAAAAATAGTTCACTATTATTAATAAGTGTATAACTGATATACAATAATAAAAAAGCGTTGGAAATAGTAAAACAAGAAGTAATTTGAGACATAATTTAACTCTCAAAACAATGTGTATTTTGAGATGGAGGGAGTATATTCCAATAAAATTTCAAAATTTATTTCAGAAGCGAAGAAAACTAAGGTAGAGAAAGTAAGAATTTAAGGGAAGGAGGGCCCTGTTTCAAGTCATTCCTCAAAAATATCTTCTCCAAAAGTCAACAAGTCAACTGATCATCTTCTTAAATATTCATAACTTAATTCTATATTGCTTCACATTTCCAACTGCATTACGGCCCCCTAAGCTAGACACAACATCCCTCTTTATTTTTCTTTAGCCATGAAAACAGAGTCATGTATTCATGTTGTGATGATGCTCCTCCCTCTTCTTCTCATGCAAGGACTCGGTAGCAGCTGCATAGACAGCGAACGAGACGCTCTTTTGGAGTTGAAGAAGGGCTTTATAGACAAATCAGATAGCTTGTCATCTTGGTCCGGAGAAAACTGTTGTCATAATTGGGTTGGTGTGGACTGCGACGGAATTGGCCATGTTGTCAATCTTACGATTCCTGATCTTACTCTTGGAGGTGAGATAAATCCTTCTCTGCTCAATCTTGAGTATCTCCAAAGCTTGGACTTGAGTACTAACATGTTTTCAGGAATGCTTCCGAGCAATATAGGTTCGTTAAGGCACTTGACATATCTCGACCTCTCTCGAAATAACTTCACTGGCCCAATCCCCACTAGCATTGGACTACTTTCAAATCTCGTATATTTATATGTCTCCTTTAATTCATTGACGGGTATTGTTTCTGAACTTCACTTTGCCAAACTTGCTAGTCTAGAGTTATTGTTCATGAATTCCAACAAGTTAACCATGAATGTCAGCCACCAATGGGTTCCTCCTTTCCAACTTCAATCTTTAAAAATTCAATCCTGCAAAGTTGGACCAGAATTTCCATCTTGGCTTCAAACACAGACAAGCCTCCGATGGTTGAACCTTTCTAGCACAGGCATCTCGGATACTCTGCCTGGTTGGTTCGAGGGACTCCTGTCAAATATTCAGGACTTAGATCTGTCCGAAAATGAGATCAGTGGAAAAGTGCCTGAAATCCAAGGTTTTGACTTGTATAAGATGAACCTACGTTTCAACAAATTTGAAACCCTATTTCAACAGTTTCCCACAAACCCTACTCATATTGATGTCTCCAACAACTTACTTTCTGGACAGTTTCCTCGAAACAACAATTTGAGTGGAAATGAACTTATAAATACATACATTTTCGCAAACAACAATTTGAGTGGTCCCATTCCAGAATACTTTTGCAGCCTCAATCCCATTGTTGTCGATCTCTCATGAAATCAACTTTCAGGAGAACTCAATTCTTGCTTTGGTTATAGTAAAATATTACTAGTCCTAGATTTGTCCAACAACAATCTTCATGGCCAAATTCCTAGCGACTTTGGTTATGGTAGTGTAAAGCTTCCCCTCTTCTCTTTGCACTTGAGCAATAACAGATTTCACGGGAAATTGCCTTCCACTCTACAGAATTTCAATAACCTTACGACCCTCGATTTAAGTAAAAACGCTTTCACAGGCTTTCTACCAAACTGGCTCCCAAAGCTCACAAATTTGACGATTGTTAATCTTCAATCTAATAACTTGTATGGTGAGATTCCTGAAATGCTCTGTAAGCTCAAGCATCTTCAACTGTTACATATTGGAGAAAACAACATAACTGGAAAAATTCCCCCTTGTTTCAGCAATTTCACAGCCATGGCGACTAATGATAGCCTTGGCGATCCAATAGTCAATATCAAGGGAAGTGACATAGACATAAGCGATGCTTTTCAAGAAAATCTTGAGGTTGTGATTCGAGGATTAAACCAGCGGTACACATCGAGCCTTCCATTCCTCATTTCTATGGACCTTTCTAGCAACAACATAGTTGGAAATATTCCATCGGAATTAACCAACCTTGTGGAGTTAAAGAACTTGAATTTATCTGGAAATCACCTGCAAGGAAGTATTCCCATGAGGATAGGAAATTTGAGAAATGTGGAAAGCCTTGATTTATCTCGAAATAAGCTCTCTGGTCCGATTCCCTCGAGCTTGTCTAGTCTAAACTTTCTAAGCCACTTGAACTTGTCTTTCAACAATTTATCAGGGAGAATCCCAACAGGAAATCAACTCCAAACCCTCCCAGATCCCTCCATCTATATGGGAAATGATAACCTATGTGGGAAACCTCTTGAACAGAAATGCCTCGGCGATGTAAATGAATCTTTTGAGCATCCCATACATTCCTCTCAAGTGGAAGATGATGATTCTTATCGAATGTGGTTTTATGCTGGGATTGGACCGGGCTTCGTAGTTGGGTTACTGGGATTCTTCAGTGTTTTGCAGTTCAAAAGTTCTTGGACGCATGCATTCTTCCGCTTCATTGAAAATGGATGGAACTGGCTGTACGTACAAATTGCCGTAAAGAAATCATTTCTGCAGAAAAAATTTCAGAAACGCCAAACGGGTACGCCTCATCTCGTGCTTTATGTCTACACATTCCTCAAAACTCACACACGCACACAAAACAATATTTATGCTTAAGAACATACAAGGCAATCGGGTATTTAAAATACATTTTCAATCAAGAAATTCAATATTTTTTTATAATCAATAATAAAATGAATCAATATGATTCTAAAATTATAGAAATCGATCAAAATTATAATCAAATTCTTTGCTCCTATGAATGTATGCAGTTACCTGAACATCAAAGGAGGCCGATCGAGAAGCTTCACAAGACATCGTTTCTCTGGACTTTTAATTCTGGAAGGAAAGCCCATTGCCGCTTTGTTCTTTGTAGTTTAAGAGTTTTTGACCAAAATACTACCTTCCCACTCTGTCTTAATTTCCGTCTCTATGTTTTATCAACTAGTGTTGTTCTTGATGTAAGAATAAGTGCTTTGTTTAGCGTTGGTCTGGACTAGGATTCACATTTGCGATAACGCATTCTCATTTCTCATATTTGGTTTGATGTTTGTGTGATAGTATTCTTCATGTAATATTATGTATATCTCTTCCTTTTTGAAAACTTCACTTCCCTAAAAATCCAAGAATTTACACTTCCTAAACTCCTAAATTACCATAAGAAAATGTTCATAGTGTTCTTTAGATGAAAAGATAAGCTTACATAATTTGAAGCATCCCCTGGCATAACTATTTGTGGCTTCCAACCTTCCTTCTTTTACTCTACTGTACTTGGTATCCCCTTCCCCTTTTTATATATCTCCTTCCACATTGCCGCCTCCTTTCGCTTGGCTATCTTTTCTTTTCCCTTTAACAGCTCCGTTTGATAACTTGGGTTTCTATTCCCAGCATTCTTCTACTTTGATTCACTTTCCTTTCTTCCTTTAATACCTTAATCTGCGTTTCCAAAATATTTTGACGATGTTCTCTCTCCAATAAACAATCCTAATTGCTTCTATATCCGTCTTCAAGCTAAAATCGTTATTGATCCCTTTTCATCACAGGGCTTGGTTTTCGTCGCCATTTTCATTGGTCCTGAATTCTTTAAATCTTTTTTATTACACTTTAGTATGCCAAAATCCTTAAATCCCTTTCTGTTGTATCAATCAACACATTAATGCCCTGTGTGCCAACTTCACAAAACTATCAACAATTCTTGTCCTTCCGCCATTTTAATTTGATTCTGCTGACTGTCGATCGACGTTCCTCCTCTTCCAACCGATCTCTCTTACATAATCAGCGTTTGAATATCGGAATCATAATACTTTTTCCCGCTACTTTGATCTCATAATAATTCTGACCCCTAGTTTCTTGTGTAATCCTTCCTTTTCTTTTAGCAGTTTACCCAACTAGCTCTTCCATTTCTTTTCGGGAAAATACATAAATATGCCCCTAAACTTAGCGATTGGATGAAGATATGCCCCTAACGTCGTTTATTGGCACATTTGCCCCTCAACTCAATGAAAATTAGGGCAGATTTGGCCTCCGTTAATGTTTTCATCCAAAATTTAACGAGCGCAGACCTAAATTAAATTAAACAACTTGAAAATGGATAAATTATGAATTCTTAAACTATGTTATCCTGAAAAATGTTTATTAAAAAATAAAGTACTTAAATAAAATCTTTTAGAAAGAGTATATGATATTCTTGTTAAGCACTTTATATTTTGTTTTTTTTTTCAAATGTAAATGAAAATATTAAAATAAAATGGGAGAGGCACAAAAATTATTTTTGAATTTTAGTCCCTCCGTCCCATAAAATTTTGCACAATTTTGGAGAGGCACGAAAATTAAGAAAATAATATATACGTTCAAATATATTCTTAAGTTTTTTTTGTTTAAACCCTATTTTCCAGATCTAAACCCTATTTTCCAGATATGGCTTACAGATACTCGGATCTGCATACACAAACGCATACAATCTAGATCATATTTACATGAAAGAATTCGATCAGTTTTACACGCAACCCAGATCTGATTTACACAAGAACAAAATTCGAGAGAGAGAAGAGACGGAGAAAGCGAAGGAAGGAGAGAGAAGAGACAGAGAAAGAGAAGAGGCGGAGAGAGGGAACCTAGGGTGAAGGTCGCAGGTGGAAAAAAATTCTCAAGCTCACAAGAACAAACCCATAGATGGTTCTTGCAGTGGAGAAACGGCGCTGCAGTAGTGGTGGAATAGTAGAGAGGCAGCATCATCGGTGGCGTTGATGGTGGCGGTGGCGTTGATGGTAGGGGTGGCCGGCTGCGATGGAGAAGTAGAGAGAATCTCTCACTTCTCTCTAGTTTTGTGGTAGAGAGAGTGATGAGATAATGGTTTGGGGGTGGGTGTAATTTCTTTTTGCTTGAAATTTAATGTAAACTGAGTTCTTATCTTTTTATGAGCAAATGTAAACTGAGTTGAACTGATCAAAGTTTTAATTTGTTTTTTTTTTTTCCGAGAGGTTTTGGTTGTTTAGCGTTAAGTATGTGATTAGTTGAATATCATCAATATTCTTTAGGATATATAATTTGATAGTTCACAATTTATTCATTTTCAATTTGTTTAATTCAATTTAGGACTGTAATCGTTAAATTTTGGATGAAAACATTAATGGAGGTCAAATTTGCTGTATTTTTCATTGAGTTGAAGGGTAAATGTGCCAATAAACGACGTTAGGGGGATATCCGCATCCAATCGCTAAGTTCAGGGGCATATTCCTGTATTTTCCCATTTCTTTTCTCATATCCTGCTCCCACATTAATATCAAGGTATTGGTACTCTGTTTCTTTACAATTGCTTCATTCATTTGTCCCCCAATTCTAATAATTACTTCCTCTACTATTCTTCTCACTTCATTAGTCAAGATGAATGACCTTACCACCCTAAACCATCTGAGCAACATTCATTTAACCATTCTCCAATCATTTTTCTGGAGTAAAGTTGTATACTATGAAAACATTTTTTTACATCGGAACAGCTGCCATAGTCTCCTTCAATCCATGTCAAGCGGTATTTTGTTTAACAAAAAGTGTATTGGCATTCACGTAGCTGGTTAAGTTAGATCCAAATAGAACATCATGAAGTTTGCTGGGAGAATACGTCAAACACCTGGTGTGCGCCTATTTGAAGAATCCATGAATGCTGATCAAAGATTTATTCTAAAGTTTAATGATTTGTGTCGCGCCCCGACCCGTGGTCCTATTTGGCCCCACATCCGGGACACGCACGGAAGACGTCATAAAACAACTTAAAGAAAGTTTTTCGAAATATACTTTCATAAAAAGTCTTATAACCAAACACATTTACTAAACTTGACTTCAAGTCAAACAAACCAAACTTTCACAACAAGTACTTAGCCACTCGGCTACAACTACTAACTTTACTTACTCATTTACAAACACTTAACATCTACCAAAAGAGATGATACAACTACTAAGTCACGGGTACACTACCCCAAAAGGTGTTACATTTACATAATGTATCCTTTACATACACAACACTTCCCAAAATGTCTTACCCAAAGATCTCCTTCTCGACGTCCTCCCTTTGTGTGAACTATCCCCTGGGCTCCTTCTTATCTAAAACGGTAAACAAATAAAGGGTGAGAATAAATCTCAGTAAGTTACTAAAATGCAACTACATTACATGCTAATATGATAAACATAAAGGAACAATGCCACAAATGATCATATAGCATATAGTACATAATATGAGATGCTCCCTATCGCCAACCGTCCGATACCGGTTGGAAATAACGACCAACTCATCATACAACACATAAAGCGAAAATAAACACTCATACGTGGATACTGAGCCAAGGTTCTCGAATCAACACAATAACCATCTGAGAGGAATCACTGAGCAGCACCAGAGGGATGAAACGGGTTCCGGAATCAAACAACAACAACAACAACGGGGAAAATGACACAGAGTCATAACCCAAAGTGCCCAACCTTTGGCCTAAGGAAGGGGGTTAAAAATGGGAAACCAATGATAGGAGCCTTACAATGAACTTGGCTCGTGTGCCATTATAATCCCTACCATTGCCCGAACACACACAAAAAGTACCAGCTGGACTTTACACAAAAACGTAGCAAAGAATACTTGCTTAAACAACAACCAGGGCAATGATTCCAAAGTAGGGAATCAAGCCAAACACATCAACAAAATGAACCAATCTCAAAACACATCACAAGATGTTCAACCATGCCCACTTAATCAAGCAATCAAGTTTCACAACACATACGTTCACAAAGGAACCAATTCTACCACTTTAGTAATCCACAACAATCATCTAAGTACTTTAGGACATTACCCAAAAACTAGACCAAGATTGACCTCTAAATCACTTGGTTGGAAACTCTGAACTTTTCAAATGACCTGGGCGGTCGCCAAAACTGGGCTGTGCGGCGGCCCAAAACACTCTGTCCCAAGAGTAAAATCCTCCAGATATATGTGCGGCCGCACGCCCTTTTTGGGCGGCTGCCCAAATCACCCGGCAGGCCAAACTTAACTAAATTGTACTCCCTTCGTTTCACCGACCCAAAAGTACTAACATTAGTAACACTCAACATTTGTAACTTTCACAAAGGCTACAAACTCAGCCTAAGAACAATACTAACACCAACTAAAACTCATTCTCTTACTACTCCCTTTGTCCCAAAATTTCAAATATCAATAAAGCATTCAAAATAAGAATTTTCAACACATATAGCATATATAACATACTTATGACCATTTTAACATTTAAAGGGGGATTAGTAACTTACCTTTTTCCCGGAAAAGTATCGAGAAAATATTATTTGATCTGTTAGAAATGGTCTACTCAACGCCATGATCATTTATATATAATTAGATTTGAAAATGGAGTAGTAAATTAAAAGAAATAAAATGAACAAGAATCAAACCCTTACCTAGTTCAACAATGGAGCTCTTCAAGGAAATCAAATTGGGAAAGTATAATGGTGAGGGTGAAATTCGCAAGGGAGAGGGGAGGGAAGTCATACAAGTTGTTTTCCCCAATTTCCCCTAAAGCCCTTCTAACCAAATTAAATTACTTAAACCCCCTTAACAACAATTTCCACAAAGACCCATAAAATTCCACTATCTCATCTTAACTCCAAAATAACATTACTACTAACTCTTTAACTAACTCAAATAATAAAATAAGATGTATAATTCATATAATATGATGCAACACATAAAATGCGCACATAATTTTAAATTAAAATTCTCAGGAATATAAAATAAATAAAGACGGATTTTGGGGTCGTTACACTCACTCCCCCTTAAAGAAAATTCGACCTGGATTTTTAAGATTACTTACCTCAACCCTCAAACAACCAAGGATACTTCCTCTCGATCTCCTCCCGAAGCTCCCAAGTTGACTCTTCCACATTATGATTCCTCCACACAACTCGCACAAGGGGAATACTCTTAGTTCGCAATTCTTGAACCTTTGAATCAATAACTTGGACTGGATGCTCCTCGTAAGACATACTTGGTTCAATATCCTCGGGAACCTCGGACAAGACATGAGAAGGATCATACACATACTTCCGAAGCATCGAGACATGAAAAACATTATGGATCTTGTCAAGAGAATGAGGTAACGCAAGACGATACGCTCTATCTCCAACTCTACTCAAAATCTCGAATGGGCCAATATACCTCGGTGCTAGCTTGCCTTTCTTCCCGTACCTTCGAATCCCCACTTTAGGTGAAACTTTCAAAAACACAAAGTCACCCGAATGAAACTCCAGATCTCGCCTCCGGTGATCGGCATAGCTTTTCTGTCTACTCTGAGCAGTACTCAAACGATCCCGAATAAGTTTAACTTCCTCAACTGATTTGTTCACCATGTCAATACCCGAAATTTTTTCTTCTCCCACTTCATCCCAACAAATCGGAGACCAACATTTCCTCCCATACAAAGCTTCATACGGGGCCATCCCAATACTTGACTGAAAACTGTTGTTATAGGAAAATTCCACGAGAGGTAAATAAGAATCCCAAGAATCTGAAAAATCAACTGAGCAAGCTCGCAACATATCCTTGAGAATCTGAATAGTCCTCTCTGACTGCCCATCTGTCTGGGGATGAAAAGCTGTACTAAACTTCAACTCTGAACCCAAAGCCTTCTGAAATGCTTGCCAAAACCGAGATATAAATCTAGGGTCACGATCAGACACAATGCTCACCGGGACACCATTCAATCTCACAATCTCATTTATATATAAAGTTGCAAGCCTCTCCATCGAGTAGCTAATCTCAATAGGTATAAAATGAGAAGACTTTGTCAATCTATCCACGATCACCCAAACTGCGTCAAACCTTCTTCGAGTGCGAGGTAATCCCGTCACGAAATCCATAGTAACATGTTCCCACTTCCATTCCGAAATCTCTAACGGTTGAAGTAACCCCGTAGGTCTTTGATGCTCAGCTTTAACTTGTTGACATGTTAGACACTTAGATACATAATCCGCTATTTCTCTCTTCATATTATTCCACCAAAAGTGTTGCTTCAAATTCTGATACATTTTTGTGCTCCCGGGATGAATAGTATACCTCGACTTGTGGCCCTCATCAAGAACTTAGCGTTTAATCCCATCCACGCAAGGCATACATAACCGGCCTCTGAAAGTTAACACTCCTTCAGAATTAAGAGAGAAATCCTCGAATTTACCATCTTCGATTTTATCCACTATTTTTACTAACTCCGGATCATCCTTCTGAGCTTCCTTTATTAGTTGAATCAAGACTGGTAATACTCGAATACTCGCAAAAATAGCCCCATGCTTTGACTCATAAGGACTCCAATCTCGAGCATCCTCTAACATTTTCCATTCACGCACCATCAATGAAGCCATAAAAGATTTCCGGCTAATGGCATCAGCTACCACATTTGCTTTACCCGGGTGATAAGAGATAGTGCAATCATAATCCTTCAATAGTTCCAACCATCTTCTTTGCATGTTATTCAAATCTTTTTGTGAGAAAAGGTACTTCAAACTTTGATGATCAGTAAATATCTCAAATTTGGCTCCGTTAAGATAATGTTTCCACTTGTGCAACGCAAAGACAATAGCCGCAAGCTCCATATCATGGGTAGGATAATTCTGCTCACTCGGAGTCAACTTCCTTGAAGCATACGCAATCACCCTTCCATTTTGCATTAGCACACACCCGAGGCCTTCTTTAGAAGCATCACTATAAATCACTAAATCATCATTTCCATTAGGTAGCGCAAGGATAGGAGCTGTAGTCAATCTCTTCTTCAACTCTTCAAAACTAACTTGACACTTGCCATCCCACACATAAGGAACATTCTTTCGAGTCAACTGAGTTAACGGAGTAGCAATTTTAGAAAATCCCTCGATAAATCTTCTATAATACCCGGCTAGACCTAAGAAACTTCGAATCTCCGTAACTGATTCAGGCCTCTTCCAATTCACAATAGCTTCAATATTGGAAGGATCTACGGATATTCCTCTATTAGAAACCACGTGCCCAAGAAAATACACTTCATCGAGCCAAAAACCACACTTACTGAATTTCGCAAACAGTTGCTTCTCACGAAGAACAGATAAAACCATTCGCAAGTGTTGCTCGTGCTCCTCCTTAGACTTGGAATACACAAGAATATCGTCAATAAATACAACCACGATGGTGTCAAGATAAGGTTTTAAGACCCGATTCATCATATCCATGAAAACAGCCGGAGCATTAGTCAACCCGAAAGGCATAACAAGGAACTCATAATGACCATACCTACTACGGAAAGCAGTCTTAGAAATGTCTTCAGAACGAATCTTTAACTGATGATAGCCACTCCTCAAGTCAAGCTTCGAAAATATGACTGACCCTTGGAGTTGATCAAACAAGTCATCAATATGAGGTAGAGGATATTTATTCTTTATAGTTACCTGATTCAGCTTCCTGTAGTCAATGCATAGTTTCAAAGACCCATCTTTCTTCTTGACAAACAATACAGGAACTCCCCATGGTGATACACTAGGACGGATGAATCCCCGATCAAGTAACTCTTGTAATTGAACCTTCAACTCTTTCAGTTCAGCTGGAGCCATTCTATAAGGTGTTTCAGATATAGGGGTGGTACCTGGAATCAAGTCAATACCAAACTCGATCTCTCTATCGGGAGGCATAGAATATTCAGAAGAGAACACATCAGGAAACTCTTTAACTACATTCACATCCTCTATTTCAGGAGACTTTTTAGTAGTATCCAAAACACAGGCCAAGTACCCCACGCAACCACGGTGCAATAGCCTCTTAGCTTTCACATACGAAATAATACGAATTCCCTTACCCAAAGAAGCTGCCCCAAAAGTAAACACAGGCACACTAGGGATAGAAAATGTAACCACTTTCTTAAAACAATCAACAGAGGCATGATATTTACTTAACCAATCCATACCCAGAATAATATCAAAATCCTGCAATGGCAATAAGACTAAATCATCAAGTAAAACATGCTCACTAATATGCACATCACAATCACGTAACATCTTGTCGGCTATCAAACAATCTCCCATAGGAGTCGACACTTCTAGCACATAAGGCAAAGACTCAGAGGAAGAATGCAATCGAGATACAAAATACACAGAAACATATGAATGCGATGAGCCGGGGTCTATAAGTGCACGTGCTCTCAAACTTGACATAGAAATTATACCTCCTATTACGGTGGAAGCATCCGAAGCTTGTTGCTGATTGATTGCAAACACACGACCTTGAACTTTTGGTTTTCCCGAGGCATCCCTTTTCTGACCCTGAGACGGTCCAACACTACTCCCCGATGGTTGACCCCTCGATCTAGTACAATCCCTTTGAAAATGGCCAAGTTGCCCACAATTCAAACACTTTCCTTGTTTCTTCCAACACCGCTCCTCACTGTGCCCTTCCCTCTGACAATAATTACATACTCTCTTACTTTGCCCCCCGGAGAAATTACCTTGATTTCTAACAATCGGTTGCCCTTGTGGTTGTCCTCTAAATGGGGTTGAAGTTCCTTGTCCTCCACGATTATCATTACGTTGTTGTTGTGGTCTACCTTGTCTTCCCGCACCAGCCAATTCCACCTTCCTCTTGTGTTCTTCAATATCATGCTTCACTTGATAGGCTCGATCAACTGCATCTTGAAATTCTTGTAGTTTATGGGACACCAATTGAGTTCGGATCACAGTTTTTAATCCCTTCACAAATCTCATTGCCTTCCTCTCCTCTGTTGCAATTAAATGAGTGCAATACCTCGATTACTCCGTAAATTTAGCTGCATACTGAGTCACCGACATTGTATTCTGTTCCAAACTAAGAAATTCCACTTCCTTCCGGTCTTGATCCGCCCTCGGAATAAAATGTTCTTTAAACTTTTTCAGAAAATTTGCCCAAGTATAAGGTACATGAGCGTCATCCCAACTAGACTTCAATGTTCTCCACCAGTACTCCGCAGCTCCAATCAACTTGTAAGTAGAAAATATGACTCGCTCCTCTTCAGTACATCCCAAGACATCAAATATCTTTTCCATGGACTCAATCCATCTCTCAACCTTGGTCACATCCGGTTCCTCATCATAACCTGTTGGTTTCATCTTTAAAAACTGTTCCAGACCATACCTCGGAGGTGCATGTTCTCCTCCTTGCCTCTGATCATATATAGTTTTCATAGCTGCCTCAAACATTCCTTGGAACATAGCTCGAGCCTTTTCCCTTACATTACCCTGTCCTACAGTACCAGACTGCTCACCCTCATTTTCAACCATTTTTACTGAGTACCTGCATAAAACACTCAACGTTACTCACTCCATACTTAACTACCCTCCTAGGTCACTTAGTCATTCTAGACCATCTATAACCTAGCCCTGATACCAACTGTCGCGCCCCGACCCGTGGTCCTACTTGGCCCCACATCCGGGACACGCACAGAAGACGTCATAAAACAACTTAAAGAAAGTTTTTCGAAATATACTTTCATAAAAAGTCTTATAACCAAACACATTTACTAAACTTGACTTCAAGTCAAACAAACCAAACTTTCACAACAAGTACTTAGCCACTCGGCTACAACTACTAACTTTACTTACTCATTTACAAACACTTAACATCTACCAAAAGACATGATACAACTACTAAGTCACGGGTACACTACCCCAAAAGGTGTTGCATTTACATAATGTATCCTTTACATACACAACACTTCCCAAAATGTCTTACCCAAAGATCTCCTTCTCGACGTCCTCCCTGTGTGTGAACTATCCCCTGGGCTCCTTCTTATCTAAAACGGTAAACAAATAAAGGGTGAGAATAAATCTCAATAAGTTACTAAAATGCAACTACATTACATGCTAATATGATAAACATAAAGGAACAATGCCACAAATGATCATATAGCATATAGTACATAATATGAGATGCTCCCTATCGCCAACCGTCCCATACCGGTTGGAAATAACGACCAACTCATCATACAACACATAAAGCGGAAATAAACACTCATACGTGGATACTGAGCCAAGGTTCTCGAATCAACACAATAACCATCTGAGAGGCATCATTGAGCAGCACCAGAGGGCTGAAACGGGTTCCGGAATCAAACAACAACAACAACAACGGGAAAAATGACACAGAGTCATAACCCAAAGTGCCCAACCTTTGGCCTAAGGAAGGGGGTTAAAAATGGGAAACCAATGATAGGAGCCTTACAATGAACTTGGCTCGTGTGCCATTATAATCCCTACCATTGCCCGAACACACACAAAAAGTACCAGCTGGACTTTACACAAAAACGTAGCAAAGAATACTTGCTTAAACAACAACCAGGGAAATGATTCCAAAGTAGGGAATCAAGCCAAACACATCAACAAAATGAACCAATCTCAAAACACATCACAAGATGTTCAACCATGCCCACTTAATCAAGCAATCAAGTTTCACAACACATACGTTCACAAAGGAACCAATTCTACCACTTTAGTAATCCACAACAATCATCTAAGTACTTTAGGACATTACCCAAAAACTAGACCAAGATTGACCTCTAAATCACTTGGTTGGAAACTCTGAACTTTTCAGATGACCTGGGCGGTCGCCCAAACTGGGTTGTGCGGCCGCCCAAAACACTCTGTCCCAAGAGTAAAATCCTCCAGATAGATGTGCGGCCGCACGCCCTTTTTGGGCGGCCGCCCACATCACCCGGCAGGCCAAACTTAACTAAATTGCACTCCCTTCGTTTCACCGACCCAAAAGTACTAACATTAGTAACACTCAACATTTGTAACTTTCACAAATGCTACAAACTCAGCATAAGAACAATACTAACACCAACTAAAACTCATTCTCTTACTACTCCCTTTGTCCCAAAATTTCAAATATCAATAAAGCATTCAAAATAAGAATTTTCAACACATATAGCATATATAACATACTTATGACCATTTTAACATTTAAAGGGGGATTAGTAACTTACCTTTTTCCCAGAAAAGTATCGAGAAAATATTATTTGATCGGTTAGAAATGGTCTACTCAACGCCCTGATCATTTATATATAATTAGATTTGAAAATGGAGTAGTAAATTAAAAGAAATAAAATGAACAAGAATCAAACCCTTACCTAGTTCAACAATGGAGCTCTTCAAGGAAATCAAATTGGGAAAGTATAATGGTGAGGGTGAAATTCGCAGGGGAGAAGGGAGGGAAGTCATACAAGTTGTTTTCCCCAATTTCCCCTAAAGCCCTTCTAACCAAATTAAATTACTTAAACCCCCTTAACAACAATTTCCACAAAGACCCATAAAATTCCACTATCTAATCTTAACTCCAAAATAACATTACTACTAACTCTTTAACTAACTCAAATAATAAAATAAGATGTATAATTCATATAATATGATGCAACACATAAAATGCGCACATAATTTTAAATTAAAATTCTCAGGAATATAAAATAAATATAAAATAAATAAAGACGGATTTTGGGGTCGTTACAATTTGAGGCAAGATCAAGTTGTTATACATATTGATAAACACTGGAGGGCTAAGGAAGCAATCTAGAAATGCCTTCAATTATGCTGTGGGAGCGCTGGAAATGGGCATGCAGATACGGGCTGGAATATAGGCATGTGCAAAATATGGCCTCGGCATGACGGATTAAAACCACTTGCTGGTGTCCTTTTGGAGCACAACGTGTTGGAGTAGGCTGGCACTTGCCAAAAGACTTGGACATTTAAGTAGAAATGTGATTTGTCGAACCTAACATGTCCAGAAACATAAATACCCCATGTGATCGGATCAATTACACTGATCAAACCGGGTTTCGAGCCATGTGTAGGGCAGACATGTTATCACAGTGTAGTAGGGGAGGAGCAAGATATAACCCGAGCTCATGAAAGAGAAAGGAGAACCATCGTAATTTTGCAGCAGCAGTGGCTAATTCAGCCTCGCTACTCAACCTATCTACCGTAGATTGCTTCTTCGCAGTCCAAGAAATTAAGTTGGGGCCAATGAATATGCATGCGCCTGTGGTTGACCGGCGATCATCGGGTGTACCGGCCCAGTCATAATCAGAGTAAGCGCGCAATAAAGTATCTGAGGAGCGAGAGAAGTGCAGTCCTAGATAAAGAGTACCCTTAATGTACCGCAAGATGCGCTTGACTGCAACAAGATGAGTAGATCGAGGATTGTGCATAAACTGGCAAAATTGTTTAACCGCAAACGTGATGTCTGTTGTTTAATTAGCACTTAAAAATAAGTTTTCTTGAAAATAAATTCCAATAAATTTGAACCGAAAATAATGAAAAAGGTAAAGTCGAGTCCAGTATCAATACTGTCTCCATAAGACAAATTTACCCCGTACTAGTGCTCACGGTCTTGGCAAATTGTCCCTAAGATAAAACGACTTTCGAATTAATATTAGAAGCACTTCAAAATATTAATTCCGGCGAACTACTTTGATGCTTGAAAAATTCCAGACTTTGAAGGAAGAAAAGAATGCAACAATTTGCTGGAAAATGAGAGAGAGAAGAGAGAATGGATTATTGAGTGAATTGTCAAATGAGGGGGAGGGATTTATATATTAGTTGAATAGGCAAGGAGCCTTTTGGGAATAAACACAAATGGTGTCTGGTGGAATCTGGGCCGTCAGATCAGATTAGAATGGAGGGCTGAGATTAGGAAGCTGAACCAGCATGAACCGAACTGACATGGGTCGGTTAGACCCAAACTGGCGTGACCCTAGCCGCTCCAGACAGGCCCAATCCGCGCCAAGCCCATTCCCAGCCGAACCAAGATCACGGGCTGACCCATCACCGAGCCCACCTTAGCCAAAAATTTAAGCTCCACAGCTCCCAGCGACCGACACGTACGTGCAAACTGCGCCCTAAACCACCCATTCCGCCCTTCGCGCCCTTTGGGGGTTATGGGTTAATTTTGAGCAAGCCCAAAATCAACCTATTTCCCCACTAGCTTGCATGGTTAGCCCAATAGCCCACTTGGTTGGCCCAAGGAGGATACAACATGATGACTCCTCCTTAGATGCCCACATTAATATGTTGGCTTGAATTCGCCTTTCTTAGCAATGTAGGATGTAACTCCCATTTGCCTTTTTACTCTTAAACTATTATCTTAAATTGCTAACTTTAGGCATTAATTTCTCATTCACCTGAAATTGGTTTTGAGACAATAAAAATACCTCATTCATCTACTCCGAATGTAGATTAATAATTTGCAACTTAAATTCATTTTCCATAAAATGAATACTCTTGGAATTTTGGTCAAAGTTAGGTCAAACATATTTCCTATACCAATTTCCAATAATCCCCCACATGAATGACAATTAATGCATGTACGCAGATTCGTCTGGATTTCCTCGTGAACCATTATTGCATCTGGATAGGTAGCTTGTGGCCTTGAACCTTCCGTAGTAAAATACTATCGGATTTACTAGCCATTTGGTAGCGCGATGCCTTGAACCGATGACTGTATAGTGTAAACCAAGACAATAGTACTCACACAATAACAGCTCGAACATTGTTTCGTTCTCACGTTTTTGTCCATTTCGGCCTTGAACCATATCTTAGTTTCGTAAGCGTTCAGTTAGAAGCGGCCATGTACTTCTCACTTATATAGGTGATCTCCTATAAAGAGTATCCTGCCATACTCTACCTTTCAGGTATAGGAATCATTAAAAGTCTAAATGACTTAACCTCACCACCGTTGCAGGGACTTCCACTTGGACGGTCTAGGAATGAGTTGAAATGAGTTCCAAGTGTTTCACTCAAACTTTCATAACTTGGTTGTCTCATTGAACCAAGGTTCTGGGATCTCCAGTTCTCAAGGTTGAGTGTCCGCTATAATCGTTCATTTATTTGTGGATTTTTAAACCCATTCCCCTTACCAGTTTTTCCAATTAATCTCTACTTATACCTTTGGTAAACAGATCCGCTAAGTTATCTTTTGACTTTATATAGTCCACTGTGATAACTCCACTCGAGATCAATTGTCTAATGGTATTATGTCTGCGACGAATATGTCTAGACTTACCATTGTACATACTACTCTGTGCCCTTCCAATTGCAGATTGGCTATCGCAGTGAATTAACACTGCTGGCACAGGCTTTTTTCAACACGGAATGTCTTCCAGAAAGTTCTTAAGCCATTCGGTTTCTTCCGCTGCTTTATCTAAATCAATAAACTCGGATTCCATTGTGGATCGATCTATACACGTTTGTTTGGAAGATTTCCACAACACTACTCCTCCACAAATAGTGAATACAAACCCACTTGTAGACTTGGAGTCTTTCGTGTCCGATATCCAATTCGCATCACAGTATCCTTCTAATACTGCGGGATATGTACCATAAATTATACCATAGTCCAATGTATACTTCAGGTATCTTAACACCTTAGTTAAGGCTTTCCAATGCTCTGCATTTGGATTACTAGTGAACCAACTTAGTTTACTCACTGAATATGCAATATCCGGACGTGTGCAATTGGTTAAGTACATTAGACTGCCAATTATCCTTGCATATTCCAATTGAGAATCTGGTTCTCCTTTATTCTTAGACAAGTGTAGACTCAGGTCTACAGGTGTCTTAGAAGACGGACTATCATATGCGTTGAATTTCCGAAGAATATTTTCAACGTAATGTGATTGGGATAGTATTATTCCTTCGGATGTTCTAGAAATTTTTATTCCTAATATAACATCAGCTACTCCCAAGTCATTCATATCAAAATGTTTCTTTAATAGGACTTTAGTATTCATGACTAAATCATGACTACTTCCCATTATAAGCATGTCATCTACATAAAGGCAAACAATAAAAAAAGAGTTACTCGTTCCTTTAATGTATACACACTTGTCACATTCATTGATCTTGAAGCCATTTGACAACATAGTTCGGTCAAACTTCTCATGCCATTGTTTAGGTGCTTGCTTAAGTCCATATAAAGACTTTACAAGTTTACACACTTTTCGCTCTTGCCCAGGAGCAACAAAATCTTCGGGCTGATCCATATAGATCTCTTCTTCTAGGTATCCATTTAAGAAGGCCGTCTTCACATCCATATGGTGTATCTCAAAGTTATGCAAAGCTGCAATAGCAATGAGAACACGAATGGATGTGATCCTAGTCACAGGAGAATATGTATCAAAGAAATCATATCCTTCATTTTGTCTAAACCCTTTGGCTACTAGCCGGGCTTTGTACTTATCAACAGATCCATCAGCCTTATATTTCCTTTTAAGGATCCATTTGCAACCTAACGGTTTACATCCTGGAGGGAGATCGACCAACTCCCAATTATGATTTTGCATTATAGAATCTATCTCACTGTTAATAGCCTCTTTCCAGAACGGAGCATCCGGACTGGATAATGCTTCTTTAATAGATGCTGGTTCATTCTCTAACATGAATGAAACAAAATCAGGACCAAAAGTTTTAGCCACTTTTGCTCACTTGTTGCGTCTTGGTTCTTCTTCTCTTTCTAAAGGGGAATCATTAGCAGCTTCATAAGTTCTTTTATTAGAACTTACTTCATTCCTTTCCTTGGATGGAAATATAGTTTCAAAGAATACTGCGTTCCTTGATTCTATAGTCGTTCCTTCCGTTATATCAGGAATGTCAGACTTGTGTACTATAAATCGATAAGCAGCACTATTGCTTGCATATCCGATGGAAATACAGTCAATCGTTTTAGGACCGATTTTGATTTTCTTTGGTTTAGGTACTTCGACCTTAGCCAAACACCCCACACTCGAAGATATTTATAAGACGGTTTACGATTATGCCATAATTCGTAAGGTGTCTCTTTATTATCTTTGTGTGGTATCTTATTAAGAATGTAATTTGCTAATAAGATTGTTTCCCCCCACAAGTTATTAGGTAAGCCTGAAATTATCAACATCGCATTCACCATCTCCTTAAGAGTACGATTTTTGCGTTCAGCGACTCCATTAGACTGAGGCGTATAGGGTGCAGTCATTTGATGAATTATGCCGGATTCCCAGCATATATCTTCAAACGGAACAACATACTCTCCTCCTCTGTCGCTTCGAATCTTCTTAATTTTTGTATTAAGTTGATTCTCGAATTCATTCTTATAAGTCATGAAAGCATTTAAGGCTTCATCCTTGCTTCTTAACAGGTATACATAACAATACCTCGTGCAATCGTCTATAAAAGTAATGAAGTACTTTTTCCCACCTCTAGTTTGCACAAACTTTAGGTCACATATATCTATGTGAACTAATTCCAAAGGTTTCATGTTTCTTGTTACCGAGGGAAATGGCGCTTTTGCCATTTTTGCCTCTACGCAAATTTCACACTTATTAGTTGTATCAAACTTTGACTTTGGTATCAATTCTTGATTCACTAACTTTTTAATTGTGTTGAAATTTACATGTCCTAATCTATCATGCCATAAATTAGAACTTTCAGACAAGTAAACATAAGAAACAATAATTTCATTCTTCGCCTCAGGGCGGATAATAGTCATTACGTTCATTTTGAAAAGACTTTTCTCAAGGTAGCCTTTTCCAATAAACTGACCATTTTTGGTCAAACAAATTTGTCTGATTCAAATACTAGTCTAAATCCGGCCTTGCTTAACAATGAGCCGGAGACAAGATTCTTCCGGATGTCAGGGACATGCAGTACATCCACTAGAGTCAACTCCTTTCCAGAAGTCATCTTCAACACCACCATTCCGAGCCCTACGACATCGGATGTAGCCGAGTTTCCCATATACAATTTCCTTCCGTTGATTGGGGTATAGGAAGAGAAATTCTCTTTATCGGAACATATGTGGCGGGTATCCCCAGTGTCTATCCACCACTGCTTGGGGTTGTCATCCAACTTTGCAATGTTGACTTCAAACACCACAGCCGTCAGGTCCATATCATCTGCCTCATAGATGTGAGCCCGACCCTTGCCCTTCTTGTTGTCCTTCTTAGGAAACTGGAAATATTTGGCCCTATACCCGGGTTATCCACACTTGTAGCAGTCCCCCTTAAATTTCTTCGCTTGACTTTTCTTGCCATGCTCGAGAGCCCTTTTCTTGCCGCTATGACTTGTTTCGGCAAGATGAACCTTGGCTTCTTTCCCTTTCGACTTTGCCTCTTGTAAGCGATTACTCTCTTCAATCTGAAGTCGAACTACCAATTCTTCTACCTTCATCTCCTTGCGTTTATGCTTCAGGTAGTTCTTGAAGTCGGACCATCCCGGTGGCAATTTCTATATGATTGCTGCCACTTTGAACAGTTCATTCAAAATCATCCCTTCAGACGCTAAGTCATGAAGTATGATTTGAATCTCTTCCACTTGAGTGACCATCCGCTTGGAATCAATCATCTTGAAGTCAAGGAATTTGCCGACAACAAATTTCTTTGCCCCGGCATCTTCGATTTTATACTTCTTTTCTAGAGATTCCCACAGCTCCTTGGCAGTACTCACTAAACAGTATACACTGTAGAGAGAGTCATCAAGCCCATTGAGTATGCAATTTCTACACATAAAATTACCGTGGTCTCAAGTTTCCTTGGCCGTGATCCTCAGCGGATCAGTCTCATCCTCCGCTACATCAAGCGGGGCTTCCTTTAGGTACTTCTGTACGTTGAGGGTCGTTAGGTAGAATAGCATCTTCTGCTGCCATCTTTTGAAGTTGATCCCGGTGAACTTAGCAGGTTTTTCTCCGTGCACCGTGTGAACATGAGTAGCAACTGAAGCGGGGACGGAGGCAGAGCTGGAACCACCACTAGAGGTCTTCGACTGGTTTGTGGTATCTTAGGAGGCTGGAGCTTTTCCGGTTTCCATCTTCAAGAAACTTAGTACAGGAAATTTGTCTTACGATTGTTGTTTAAGTAGCACTTAAAAATAAGTTTTCTTGAAAATAAATTCCAATAAATTTGAACCGAAAATAATGAAAAGGGTAAAGTCGATTCCAGTATTAATACTGTCTCCGTAAGACAAATATGCCCCGTACTAGTACTCACGGTCTTGGCAAAGTGTCCCTAAGATAAAACGACTTTTGAATTAATATTAGAAGCACTTCAAAATATTAATTCCGGCGAACTACTTTGATGCTTGAGAAATTCCAGACTTTGAAGGAAGAAAAGAATGCAACAATATGCTGGAAAATGAGAGAGAGAAGAGAGAATGGATTATTGAGTGAATTGTCAAATGAGGAGGAGGGCTTTATATAGTAGTTGAATAGGCAAGGAGCCTTTTGGGAATAAACACAAATGGTGTCTGGTGGAATCTGGGCTGTCAGATCAGATTGGAATGGAGGGCTGAGATTAGGAAGCCGAACCAGCATGAACCGAATCGACACGGGTCGGTTGGACCCAAAACGGCGTGACCCTAGCCGCTCCAGACAGGCCCAATCCGTGCCAAGCCCATTCACAGCCGAACCAAGATCACGGGCTGACCCATCACCGAGCCCACCTTAGCCAAAAATTTAAGCTCCCAGCGACCGATGCATACGTGCGAAGTGCAAAAGTGCGCCCTAAACCGCCCTTCGTGGGTTATGGGTTAATTTTGAACAAGCCCAAAATCAACCTATTTCCCCACTAGCTTGCATGGTTAGCCCAATAGCCCATTTGGTTGGCCCAAGGAGGATACAATATGATGACTCCTCCTTAGATGCCCACATTAATATGTTGGCTTGAACTCCCCTTTCTTAGCAAGGATGTAACTCCCATTTACCTTTTTACTCTTCAACTATTATCTTAAATTGCTAACTTTAGGCATTAATTTCTCATTCACCCGAAATTGGTTTTGAGACAATAAATATACCTCATTCATCTACTCCGAACGTAGATTAATAATTTGCAACTTAAATTCATTTTCCATAAAATGAATACTCTTAGAATTTTGGTCAAAGTTAGGTCAAACCTAATTTCCTATACCAATTTCCAACAATGTCCGGACGTGTGAGAGTAACATACTGAAGACCTCCGACCATGCTACGATAAGATGTGATGTCGGAAATCGGATCTCCATCATGAGAACTAAGATGTAACCCGGGAATGAAAGGGGTAGTGGCCGGTTTGCATCCATCCATTTTGACTTATGAAGGAGATCGGAGGCGTACCGTGCCTGACTAAGAATAAGCGAGGAATCTGTTTGATGAGTCTCAATCCCAAGGAAAAACCGTAGGGCGAGACGCCTACTATCAAAAGTAGCACATATATTGTCTATGACCTATGAGACTGCAGTCGAATAAGATCCGGTGATGATAAAGTCGTCCATATATACCAAAATGGCCACAATAGAGTCCTTAGATTGTCGGATAAACAAAGAGATGTCGGACTTGATGTTGAAAAATCCAATTGAAAGGAGATATTCGTGCACACGCTGGAACCATGCTCTTGGAGACTGTTTCAATCCATAAATGGATCGGTGGAGACGACATACATGACGGGGAAACTCAGGATGAGAGAAGCCCGGAGGTTGTGCCATGTATACCTCTTCTTGAAGAATACCGTTGAGAAAAGCATTACGGACGTCCAATTGTTGTAATGGCCAAGATCGAGAGTGTGCAAGTGCAAGAAGGGTGCAAATAGTGGGTGGCTTAACGACGGGGACTAAAAGTCTCATCATAATCGATACCCTCCTGCTGTGAGAATCCTTGTGCAACAAGCCGCGCTTTGTGTCTCTCAACAGTGCCATCGGCTTGTCGTTTAACCTTGAAGATCCATTTACTACCGACCACATTCATGTCCGGAAGCTGAGGGACTAACGACCATGTACCATTTTTATGCATGGCGGATAGTTCATCGTGCATAGATAATTTCCACTGAGCATGTGGAGCAGCCTGTTTGAGTGTTTTAGGCTCAAACTCCAATGAAGTCTGGGAGTATTGCAGCATGTGCTGATGGTACAGGATGTCGCAGAGCAATGTCAGTAATTTTTCCCCTTTTCCCGAGTGAGCATAGGATGAGTACTTTGGGCTGTACTGTGAGGAATAGAAGGATCTGGCCCAGAGTTAGTGTCCAGTTGCTGGTATAAAGAAGTCGAAGCGGGATGCCCAACTAGTGGGCTTGCTGGAGAAGAAGGCTGCCCAGCAAATGGGCTTGACAAAGAAGGATCGGATGTGGTATGAACAGGGCTGGAGCTAGTAGGCCCAACTGGCGAGGTTGCTGGGCTGTGAAGAGCAGGCCTTTTTGGACTCACAGGCTGCGAACAAGAGAGAACAACAGGGCTGCTGGTTAGTGGGATGCTGATGTTAGACCACTTGGTCAAGATGGGATGATTATACATGGGCCCGGGCTGTATGATATTCAAGAGTTGTCCGGGCTGGCAGGAGCCAGGAACTGGGCTGGTTGAACCATCTTGAAGTGTACCAGATGGTCCGGCCAGTGTTGTGGTTGTATCAACAGATGTAGATAATCCGTTTTTCATAGGGAAGAAATACTCATCAAACAATACATGTCTCGAGATATATAATGTTCCAGTTGAGTAATCTAGACAACGATATCCCTTTCGAAAGTCATCATACTCAAGAAAGACACATGAAGTGGATTTGGGTATAAGTTTGTGATGATTGTAAGGAACGAGATGGGGAAAGCATAAACACCCAAAAGTTTTAAGAATTGTATAGTCGGGAACCCGTTTTAGTAATTTCTGAAAGGGAGAAATATACTGAAGTTGTCTCATAGGCAACCGATTGATTAGATACACGTCCGTGTTAAAAGCCTCTAGCCAATAATTTTGTGAAACGCCCGATTGAGCGAAAAGACACAAACCCATTTCAACAATGTGACGATGATTTCTTTCGACGGTGCCATTTTGTTGGGGAGTGTGAGGGCATGTTGACTCTGTTTAATGCCATGAGTTCTAAGGAAAACCCAAAATTGCCTATTTATGAATTCACAACCTCCATCGGTTTGAATAGTTTTAATAGTGTGCATAGCAGAAAATTTTCGACTTAATTGATTTTCAATTTGAAGTTTGGAAGTAGTAAATACATCCAACACATTAGATGTACGAATTAAGGGAAATAGCCAAACATAACGGGAAAAACCATCCACTATACTGAGATAATATCTAAAACCATTATTATAAGTTATTGGGGACGGACCCCATACATCCAAATGAAGTAATGCAAGGGGAAAAGAAGACTTAAAATTTTGAGGAGTAAAAGGTAAACAACTCAATTTTCCTAGCGGAGAAACAGGACACTTAGACTCAGAAATAGGTTCACTAACTGGAATGTGGACTTTATTGACAAGAGACTTGAAAACCTGAATAGACGGATGACCGCGGCAAGCATGCCAAATGAAAGAGGATGCACGTTCACCAATGAGAGCGATATGGTTGATCCGAGCTGAAGAATCGAACCGAAGTGTAGAGAGACCTTTGGATCTACTGCCAGAGAGAATAATCTACTTCGTGGTATTGTCCTTCACATGAAAACCAAATTTATCAAGTTCGAAAAAGTAGTTATTGTCAGCAGAAAAACGACAGATAGAAATGAGAGATTTATGCATATTAGGAACACATAAAATATTTTTTTTAAGAAAAAACGACGATTATTTATAGAGAAAAGGTATTGACCAAAATGTGAGATATGGGGATTCGAGAACCATTGGCTATCGTGACCGAATCGGTACCTGTATAAGGATAAACATAAGTCAATCCGACAGCGGAAGATGTTATGTGATTGGTTGCCCCTAAATCCAAGATAACCTATGGAGCCATAGAGTAGTTCGGAGTACCATAAGACATTTCTTGGGACTAAGCAAATTGGGACCCATAGTATGGAAGGGCTGAAGGAGAATAAGAACCATATAAAGCATAGTTGCCGCGGTCCGGGCACTGAGGGGCCTTGTGATCCAGCTTGTGGAAAAACTAACATGCAGAATGGACTATATGAGAAAAGGGATTTGGTGGGTAATAAGGGCTGAACGGTGGGAAACTGTGGGCCGGTGATCTATAGACGGGACTGGACTGATACGGCTGAGGAGTTGTAGTTGGTGTAGGGAGGATTCCTCGCCCATTTCCATTACCTTTGCCCCTATTGTCTGACCTGCTTCTTCTACTGATTTGAGCCACAATACCGACCTGCAGGATGTACATTACCCGACTGTCCGGAATGATGGGCAGTGTGATTACTTGCCACCAAAGCACTTACAGGATAAAGAGACACGACATTGAACCTTGAGAGTAAATCTTCTTCCTGCAATAATAAATCCCAGAGATCATCAAGGGACTCATCTGGTTTGTTATTTTGAGAAGTAATAAACTCTTTGAATGTTGGTCCAATTCCAGCCACGATGCATTGTTGTAGATCGTCATCCGAAATTACTTCCTCCGCCTTGGGAAGTGCATCGGAAATAGAGAGTGCATGGAGGAAGTAGTCATCGATGCTCATATCATGTTTCTTGGAGAGAGAATTGAGATTAGTGCAAAGTTTGTGTGTGTGAATACGAGACCTACCACCAAAACGCTTTTCGAGGGGACTCCAAGCGGCCAGAGCGGTGATGCAGGAGTTGAGACAAGATATAATTTTTGAGGTTACCGTAGCCTTAATCCATCCCAGGATAAGGCTCAAAGCTTGCTCGAAGAAGGAACGCTGTCGGTTGTTAGTTCCGTCTGCAAGTTTCTCCGGCGGTGGTGTGGTTTCAGTAAGAGTGAAGAGAAATATGTGTGTCATGAGGACAGTAATGAGAGTAGAACGCTAATTTAGATAATAGTCGTTAGTAAGATGGGTTGGCCCCCAATATGATTGAATTTTCAATCTAAGAGGTAGAGAAGGCGAGTTAGGGGAAGAAGTACTCGACTGAAGAACAGACTCGTTGGTACTCGAACTGTCGTCTGTGGTCCCTTTCCACTCGAGTGATACCATATTAGACGATAAAGTGAAGACTGAATGAGAGAATGTTTGGATTTTCTCTCAGGCTCTCAATGTGAGAGTCTCTGTATTATTCGGCTACCTTTATACACCATTACATAGTCCTATATTCTATACATGGATATGTTTTGTGAACCAGGAAAGTCTATCTTTTCAACTTATACAATATATTCAGCCTAACTAACCGAGATATGATAATATCTTATCTCCAAATATCTCTTGCGTTAATTACTCAGTTGTGACTCATGGCTTATTGTATTGTTTACAAATACCACCATTTTTGGATTTTCTGTTGTTAGCAGTCCAATGATGATGATAAATAGTTTTTCTCTCCTAATAATCCATCATGTTTTCGATCTCTTGCTCATTATTATCACATACTACAAATATTCATCTTATTATATACTCCCTTCATCCCAGAGTAAGTGTTCACTTTTCCTTTTCCTTTTTAGTTGCTCTTGTCATGCTATTATGGTAGTCAAAACTTGGTTTGTGGTCTTAACTCAAAAGAGGGTTTTTGTTCTACACTCAAAGAGGAAAATGAGCATGTGTAGACACCCAACTTTGAACTCACATTTATTATTACACTACTCTTGTGTCTCGCCTTTGTGTTTGGATGAAAACTCGTTAGTTTCGTAATGTTTCATTAAATTTCTAACTGACTCCGTTAGTCAGGGGCTAAACTGAACAAAAAAACTATAGACAAGGACAAAACAGTACTTTTGTACTGGATGCCTCGTACGAGACATCAATGTCTCGTACGAGACAACTCCTCTATCTGCGAGTCTGATTCACTTTCCTTCTCCGTTTTGATCTCTTTCTTGGCCAACACTCTCCTAATCCGGGAAACATCTAATTAGGAGACTTCCTAGATGCTTCCTACTGATCTCTTTACCTAATTAAACCTCTCCACCTCCAGGCTTGGTCCCTAAGTAATCAAAACCTATAAATAAAGAGTCTCTCAACCCTAGACTCTCCTAATGGTCCCTAATCACCACAAAAAGAGGTTAACAACTCTCTGATCAGTCTCTCCCTCAATAATCCCGTTTTTATTCCTCCCTCACACCAAAACACCATCAAAAACTCAGCTTTTCAAGCCAAAATCATCATAAAACTCTTGGATCATCAAGGCCTTAGTCAAGGCCATTAATTGGAATCTCAAGAACGCTTTAGGTAAACTCCTACGCTTTTAATCTCTACTTCTCATCTACTTCTTTGTTTTAGAGTAGTGTAATCCCATCAAAAGGATCAGCCAAAAGCCTCTCCAATCCATGGAGATGGTCTCGAAGCACATGATCCGACATTCCAATAATTAAGAAATTAATTATTGGCTTTATTTGTTTTAATTACTTATTCTTTATTTGATTAAAAACACCTAAGCAAGACCGATCCTAGATTGGGTGGATTGGGTGCTCCTTGACCTTCCCAATCCATAACTTAACCCCCAAACTCAAGAATCTCACGGTCCGTGTTCCGTTCAACAACATGGTGGCGACTCTCAAATCAAAAAGGAAAAGCGAAGATCTTCTTCTCGGATGCAAACAACATGTAATCACTTAATTTTTACCATCAATATAAGTAGCCCTTTACATTTATTGTTTCAACTCTTTGCTTTCAAATTGATGCATATGATGTTCTAACAACCAAAAGCCAGAGATGTTTTGACCAAGTAAAACTTTCTTTCTCGACTTTATTTTTCGCATGCTTCATTTGTTGGGTTTTGAGGGTCCTTGCGCAACGGAAAACGGCAATATAAAATCAACAAAACCCATGAGCCCATTGTAGGTACCCCGGCCTGGGCCCCTCATGGGAAAAGGAGAATTTTTTTGAAGGAGTCGCCACCCATGTTTTAGAGGAACGCGAGAAAAACCTTTTAAGTTGGAAGTGTGTTTGATTTACGAAAACAGAGATTCCTTTTGAGAGTTCGGGGGTAGGTTATGAGATGGGAAGTACTTAAACACCATCTCGCCCGACTAACGTCGGTCTTGCTTGTTCAAAGTTTACATTATAAAATTGTGTTCTTCCTATTAATATCAAATTTACAGGGGTTTTAAAAGAGGTTGAAATGTAGGGAGATGACGACCAACTTCAATGAAGATGAAGTGATCGTTCGGAGTTATGTCCCAAATTTGGTTTGGGTTTGATTGCACTTTTGATCAAAAGAAAAGATAAGAAAAGATGAATTAGAAGAAAGTGAAGAAGGCAAGAAAATACCTATGTTTGGAAGACAAGTTCTTGACACTCTTTGAGAATGATCCTTATTGGAAGGATTGTTGGAGAAATTGGTGATTTCTAGGTGTGAAAAAATGGTGATCAAAGTCCATCCTCCTTTCAATGGTAGATTGGAGGGGTTTTTATAGTTGTAAAGGGTTCCTTTTTGGTGCCAAAACTGAGTTGCCAAGAACCAATTCCCGGGCAAAATCTTGTAAGATGGGCAAGGGAGAGATTCAAGGCCAGAAATCTGTAACTGACACGCCCAGAGGCGCGCGCTTCCCACCTTGGAGGCGGAAGGCGCGCGCTTCTGGCTTCAAAGGCCGGAGGCGCGTGACTCAGAAAAGGCATTTTTGACAGAAAGGACTAGAAAGTTAGCCCTGTTATTCAGTTTAGTCCCTGAACTTAATGGAGTCAGTCAGGAACTTAACCAAAGTAACGGAAACTAACGGAAAACACATAAAATAGAGGGAAACACAAGATCAAATGTGCAATCGGGTTGAGCGGTCCAAGGCGGGGTGTCTACAGAGCCCCTCGGCGGCGTGGATTACGTAGAAAAATGCGCCGACGAAAGACAAAACATCCGCCGAGGACATCGCCAAAGAAAAGGAAAAAGAAGAAAGCAAAGACTCGATAAAAGCGAGAATTGAAAGTTGCGAGGGATAGAAGTGCGCCCCCTGTATGAGCGGCTTTAAGAGATAAAGGTGCGCTCCCTGTGTTGAGCGGCTTTGCCAATAGCGGGATCCGTTTGCTGATGCGGGATCCGTTTTGCTGGTGCGGGATCCGTTGCTGGTGCGGGATCCGTTTGCTGGTGCGGGATCCGTTTGCTAATTGTGGGATCCGTTTGCTGGTGCGGGATCTGTTTGCTGAAGCGGGATCCGTTTGCTGATTGCGGGATCCGTTTGCTGGTGCGGGATTCTTTTGCTGGTGCGGGATCCGTTTGCTGAAGGCGGGATCCGTTTGCTGAAGCGGGATCCGTTTGCTGATTGCGGGATCACCGTGGACGAAATGCTGTCTAGAGCTACAGTTGCTGTTGACTTTATCGTGGGGATGCGGGAATGGTTGAATGTGGACCATTTTCTGCTGGGGATGAAGGCCTTGAGTAGCGGATGCTGTTGACTTCGTGGTGGTACCTGTTATGTGTGTGCTTGGCAGGTATATGTGTTTGTGCAAGAAGATACATGAAGTGTGAAAGGAAGAGAGAAATTGTGATCGTGGTGCAATGTGATTTGAAAGCAGCTTTGCATGAGAGAGAGTTTTGTAAGAATGGAGAAAAGTGATTTTGTGTGCGGTGTGATTTGAGGAAAGCCTCGGATGTATTCATACCTTCACTTACCATTGCCGCTTGATTGGAGATGATTGCTGAAGGATGTGATGCTTTTGATGAAGAATGTCCATGCTTTGGATGGAGAATGATGATGTTGGTGATGATTAATGTTCTTGCCTTTGATGGAGTGTTGGCGAGATGGTATTTTGGGTGATGGGTTGGTCGTGCCAAAAGGCTGCCTACGTATCCCTTGGAAGGAATCAGACCAGCGTAGTTTAAGGATGCTGGGGAATGCTGGGGGAGAATACTAGGAGCAAGATAAAATGATGCACATATTTTGCGCAAAAAGGAGACAAAGAAAAAGAGAAAGAAAATTCTTTTTGTCTTTTTTTTTTTTGTAGGAAAGAATATGTACACATGTGGAAAAAAGATTTTTTTTAGTTCGTGGGTGAACCATTTTAACCATTATGTGTTTGTAAAGCCAACCCAAGATTAAGTCATGTTTGATCGAAGTCCGGATTGCCTCGCTTGAATGTTGTCGCCGCGGTGTCCAACGAAAATTGATGTCTAGCCCCAAGAGATTTGTCGTTTATGGGGCTTCAAAGGGACTATTGATGCCGAGATGCCAAGGGGTTGCTGATTGTAAAGCCCCTTGAATGCTAAACTTTGAGTGGCTTATGAAGCCCCAAGATGAATCAACTCTTAGCCCATTCAAATAAACTGTCTTTTGTTGTCGACGTGGGCAAGCCCCAAGAGAAGATCATTGATACCAAGCTTTGAGAGATTGCTAAGCCCCAAATGTCATGGGCTTATCAAGTTTGTAGATGGAGGGATGTGGAGACCTTTCGGTATGAAGCCTCAAATTTTCTTGGAATCGGCTTAGCATTATGTTGGGAGCGGATGGCGCTATTAAGAAGAACTCTTGAAGGCGATCTCCTTCTTTCTCTTGCTCGGAGATGGATGGCCCTTTTTAGTGGTTGATACCCAAATGACAGAGGGTCCATGTTGAGAATGTAGTACGGTCTTCGGGAGACATCTCGTGGGAGATGGTGATGTTGTTGCAGATGATAAGGTCTTGGTGTGATAAAGTCTCGAACGGTATGTTTGCTTGAGTCTTCTTGAGTTGAACCGACGGTGGATCTTCGGATGCAGCCTGTGCTTTTGATCTTAGAGGAAGGGGGTGATGTATTGCAGAAACATTGGGATGGCCGTAACTCTGCTTATAGAGTTAACATATTGGCATTGCCCGCTATAACTCAGCCGGGTGAGTCTAGCATATTGAATCTTTTTCCTTTTCTCAAGACTTCCTTCATAATCTCGCTGTGAGTTCTAACAAGAATCATCAAATTCATTCATAACATTGGAGCCCCATTTAAAACCAAGAGGACCTTGACTTGAGGTGTTGAAGAGACCCTGAAGCTTGATCTTTTTCATGGAGCCATAAGACTACTCCACATTGCATTGCTGAGCATTGTTGTCCAAAAGACTGTCGGTTCGAAGCCCCAATATTGCCCTTTGCTTGTATCACTGTATTGACGTAGCCCAAAAGATTGTAGATTGCGAAGCCCCTTGAGACCTTTGGTGCCGAATTGAGGATGACTCGGCCACGGACACTGAAGTGAATTTCTTCTTGCCGAGGGAGCCTTTAAAACTTGATCGTACCCTCTAGAGTGACACCATTGATTAGGAGTGGAACGAGAAGGGCCTATCCTTAATCGGGGGAACAAGTATGAGCATACATGATAAGAAGGTGCTTCTCGATATTCCTTTTGAGAGACTTTGAGGATAATCTCACACATCTTTCTTGAGCGTAGCCCTAGGGCTCATTAACTGTCAAATGAAGTAAGAGAAGTTTTCTTTCTCGAGTCACATAGCCCCTAGGGCGTCATCACTTATTGAGTAAAACAAGAGACTCGTCCTCGTGTGGGGGAACAAACACAAGGGGACATGGCAAGAGCTACCATATTTCTCGGGAGTCCTTCGGCATACTTTAGAGGTACATGCTTGTAGAAGCTTGAATTACATGTTGTTGCTCGCTGCCCAAACCAACTGACTAGCTGGGGATTATTTTGTGCAACCTTGTACCCCTTCAATGATAGGCTCGTTCTCAGACGGATCTTGGTTACCACGGGCTTTCTTTCTCATAAGCCCAATGATACACATTGCAAGAATAACCCAAAATGACCTTTGATGGTGCCATGTCTGGTCGAGCCTTTTGCAGTTCCAAAGTTGACTCGGTGGGGAATTGACTTGCTGAGGAGATTAAATGTAGAACTTTTGAAGTTGTTTTCTTTAGAGGCCGGAGATCTCCATTTCTCTTTCACTTCTCTCTCTCACTCTCTCATTTTTTTTATATGACGTACCCTGTTTTTGCCTAGACCGCCCTTTCGGTTTTTCAATCTAGCGGGCATCTCTTTTGCGTCTTCATTTTTGACTCGATTAATGAGGAAGTGTGCATTGACTCTGGCTGAGGAGATAAGACATGTGATTTTTCGGTGAGGACCTTTTGTCACTAATGATGAGTGACATTGACTCGATTAGGGAAGTGGCCCCTAGTATTGACTTTGTGTATGTATATTTTTTGAATGACTCACGAAGGCAAGTAAGTCATTAAGAGAGAAGAGAAAGAAAGCCCCAGTTTGATTGCAAGAAACTGGGAGTATCGCAAAAAGAAGAGAAACCCCTAGACTCGACAAGGAACGGATAGCGTTTCCAAATCTAAGAAAGTTGTTCAATCTTTTGGTGATTAATTCATTGGCAAATGAATCGTACAAAGATGTCATGACACGTTCGAGAGGAAGGCTGATCACCATAACGCGCTAGGGCTAAACATATCTTCTTTCTTGCATGAGACCGGACCCGAAGGTTGCCTACGTTCCTCCAGTGTAGAGGCTCAGGTCACCATAGTTCTTATGGATGCTCCATTCATCGAGATGGTTGTTGCTTCGTCCTTCATCGGTGGAATGATGTTGATCTTGTACTTCTTTGATTGAGGGGGATTTTTTTTTTTTTTTTTTGTGCTCTAACTTTTGCCTAGGTTAATTTGAGGATTTCAACCTAGCGAGCTTTTTTTTTTTTTTTTTTTTTTTATCCCCTTTTGAAAACTTTGCTTCATGATTGTTGCTCCACCTTTCTTTGTCTTGATTTCGTCGTTGTTGATGTCTTCGTTGTTGGTGCCGTCATCGATGTTTATCCCCTAGGCGTTCAAGCGATGGCCTTCGTTCCAAAACTTGTTTAGACATTTTTCATCATTTTGCCAAGAATTAATTGAACAACTTGGAAGAGTGTATGAGGACAAGAAAGACTTTTATTTGATGACTCAATGGACTCGAACATAGGACGAGAGAAGACATTAATGCACACTTAAGAGGACTTTTGACTCTTTTTTTTTATATCCTATTCCTAGGTAGAGAAAGAGAAACGTAGATTGTTGTCGTTGTCCTCATTGTCCTTGTAGTCTTCATTGTCATTGTAGTCTTCCATGTCACTACATTCGTCCATGTCGTTGCTTGGGAGCCCTTTGTCGTTGAAGCTTGTGTCATAGGAGGACTCGCCCACTTCTCAGAGAAAATTGTCAATTCTAACCCCCGCATCATACATGCTTGAAAAATCGGAGTGAAAAGCCCCACTAAGATGAGTGCGGTAGTCCATTTCCAAAGACTTCAAGAAGATGTGCATTTGTTACTTCTTGGAAGGCCTATCAACCATCTCGGCTAGCTTGTCATTCCAACGGCGATAGAAGTCCCCAAATGATTCATCACCCATTTGCACGGTGTTCTCCAATTCCTTCTTGGTGGGGCGGAATATGGAGTTGCCTTGATATTGTGACTTGAAGGCAAGCATAGCGGCATCCCAATTGAGGCGGGTGGAAACTGGAAGACCCATATACCAATCTTTTGCGACCCCCTCAAGAGTAAGCGGGAAGCATTGTGCCATTATTTGAGGAGACACTTTCTTTGGTAGCATGGCCCAAATGTAGGAGTCGACATGAGCGTCGGGGTAAGAGTTGCCGTTGAACTTGCCAATATTGGGCATCTTGAACTTTTCGGGAAGAGCCTCCATTGTGTTCATGAGGAGAGAAGCTTGATGAATATCGGTGCTTGGGCCCTTGTGCAAATTTAGCTCACTAAGCCTTTGGTCAATGTAGGACATGAGAGTGTTGACCAAACCGGTATCAATGCTTTGGACCTTTCTTTCTTTCATGAGCTCTTTCAATTGGTTCTTGAGTTGAGCAACTTCTTTCTTGTGGGCCGTTTTCACATGCTCGTAACGGGCTCTCCATAAATCGTCCTTGCGGCGGACATTCTCGGCTAGTGTATCAACTTTCCCTTTCAATGCTTCTATCATGCGGAATAACCCTTCGTTGGACACGGGAATGCCGTTGTCGTTGCCGTTTGAAGCCATTGGACCTATAGAGAGAACACGATTGATCTTAGGATGGCCCCACAAACATCTTTTGGATAAAGTTATTTCACCCACAAACAAAAGTAAAGACTCAAACCACATAAAAAAGATGACTCTTTTTTTTTTATTTACAAAAGTCGGAAGGACGTGGTCCTTTTTGGGGTTTCTAGAAAGAATAGTGGAATCGTCACACTAGTATATAGACCTTCTCGCGGTCCCATATACTCATCGGATTCCACCATGTTTGTGAATCCTACATGTGTCGGGATTAAACTAAATTAATGTAGTAAAGCATACATGCGGGGACAGATTTTTTATTTTCGTCCAAAATAACAACTTTTAGGGACGGATTTTTATTGCGTCCGTATCAACAAGTTGGCATGTATGATTTGAAGACATTAGTTTAAAGAAATCTCGGCACATGGAAACCGACTTGAGTCACGGAGTGTTAGACCCTAACTAGAATTGTGTGGTTTATGCTCGACTAAAGAGAGGTTTAAAGGTCACCCCCGGCATGTAGTCGTGAACTACGCCACGGGTTGAGGTTTACCGCTTCGAAAGAGTCAAGGTCGAGTGGAGCTTGAAACTTTCTAGGACGGACCTCGACGGGTTTGGGGTTAAACTTTGTGCGACTCGATAGTGAGAAGTTCATAGGAATGATGTGCAAGTAGTGTGATGTCGCGGCCCCGAACCCCGCGGGCCCGAGATCGCGAGCTGGACGTCGACTTAAAACCAAAATTGTGAAATACCGAAGTTAAAAATTCCATTTGATACCAAAAGGTGATGATCCAAAGTTTTACAAATCCAAGTTTGATAATAACCAAATACAACTATCATAAACTTTCACAAGTTTATGCCCAAAAGAAGATAAATGTACAATTCTTAATGACGTCATTGTTTGATACAACTATCCCAAAAGGTTACACATTTATGTAATGTAAACCAACCTATAACAACTTTCCCCAAAAGAATGTATCCACACTCGACATCCTCTTTCTCGTGATCAGTGAGACTAATCCTTAGCACCTGGGGGGGGTTAAGTAAAAACAAAGATAAAAGAAAGGGGGTGAGATAAATCTCAATAAGTTACTAATGCAACTACATGACATGTTATGATGCAATAATCAATAATAAATCACATAACACATGACAATCATCATATATCAGATAGCAATTATCAGATAATGAATAGCAGCGGAAATAAACACATAACAAAGGATATTAGCCAAGGTTTCCAAACCGATACATCCAAATAAAGGATCGCTGCGCAGCTTCAATAATCGACAAATCACATCTTCATAATAGCATGAAAGCCGAAGAGAAAACCCCCGGTACCGGAACAATAACCATAAGAGTGTCACAAAGGAAAAGAGCCATGCCACAAAGTCATGCTCGGTAGCTAGATACATTCACAAAGGAAAGCTAACTTATCTCTCCCAAGGCCAATCTGGAAAAGGGGGTATAGTAAGGGCAAACAAGGTCAACATTATAATGGACTTGGCTTTGCCATTATAATCTTCCCATCGACCGATGCAACAAATATGCCAGCTAGGCTTCCAAATAAATGCTAAGTAATAATATATTAGCATGAATAAACATCTTACGATTCCAAAGTAGGGAATCATACCAAGAAGTCACCAAGACTTAGACCAAAACGCATTCTTCAATCACACAAATTAACAAATGAAAACTTTCAGAGGTTCTGTGCGGCCTCCCACTCGAGTCTGTGCGGTCGCGCCCAAAAAGCCATCAAACAAGAACAAAACCTTTCAGATAGATGTGCGGTCGCCCTACAATTTTTGGGCGGCGCCCAATCCTCTGGTCTGCCGGGAATTCGGGAGGGAAGAACTGGGTCTTCCATTTTTTCAACCCAAACCAAAACTAAACCAAAATCCAACACTCTTAACTAGCATATTAATGAACTAGAACAACTTATAGGTCAAAAGAACTCATATAACAACATTTTAACAACAAAATCAAGATTCAAACCCAACATTCATAAAATCACCATTTTTGACCAAAACTCAAATAAATTCCAAATAAATTCGAAACTCAACCAAACTTCAAATATAACAACTCAAGCATTATATAAACATGATATGAACATTTTAGCATAAAAAATGAGGGAAAAGCAACTTATTGAGATTTCTCCAAGATGATGGATTTCAAATATTTTTTGGCTTCCTACGATCCTATCGACGATCTAAACAAGTTTCAAGTTATGAGAAATGAGAGATAATGAGAGGAAGAGGAAGAGGAAGAAAATGAAGAGAGAAGGAAGAGAAGAAAAACTCACATTTTGCTTGGAGAGAGAGAGAAAAGAGCTGGGAGATGGAGAGAGTGAGAGTGAGGGTGATAGGGTGAGGGAGAAGAGAGAGAGTAGGGAGATGAATTATTTCAAATATTACAATTAGACCCCTTCCCCCATCTACTAACACAAATACTTACACTCCCTGCTAACAATTAAGACCCAACAATACTGCACTAACACGATTGACCCAAATAAATGCTAGGCATAATTATTATAACACATAAAATGCACACCTAAATATTTAAATAAATAATAATTTAACAAATAAATAAGTAAATAAATAAATAATAATTATTTATTACTAATAAAATAGAGCCTAGCTTTCGGGTCGTGACATTCACTCCATCTTAAAGAAAATTCGACCCGAATTTTAACGAGACTTACCCGAATTAAAAAGCCACGGATATCTCCTCTCGATCTCATCTCGGAGCTCCCAAGTCGACTCCTCGACATTATGATTCCTCTAAAGAACTCTAACCAATTAAATACTTTTGTTTCTCAATACTTGGACTTTAGAATCTAGGATCCGAACCGGTCGTTCCTCATAAGTCATATCGGGCTCAATATCCTCCGGTACCCTCGGTAACACATGAGATGGATCATGAACATACTCCCGAAGCATAGAAACGTGAAAGACATTATGTAACCGTCCAAAGATGGCGGTAACGCAAGTCGATACGCAAGAACTCCCACCTTTCCCAGAATCTCAAACGGACCTACAAACCTCGGAGCCAATTTGCCTTTCTTCCCGAACCTTCGAATACCCACCTTTGGAGATACTTTCAAGAACACAAATTCACCACGGTCTGAAAACTAAGATCTCGCCTTCGGTATCTGCATAGCTCTTATGTCGACTCTGGGCTGTTTTCAATCGATCCCGATAACTCTAACTTTCTCAACTGAACCCTGAAGCAAATCAATACCCACGATCTTCGCTTCACCGACCTCATCCCAACAGATAGGCGATCTACATTTTCTTCCATACAAGGCCTCATACGGTGCCATCTCGATACTAGCCTGATAACTGTTGTTGAAAGAGAATTCCACTAACGGTAGGTGCGAATCCCAAGAATCAGAGAAGTCTATCGCACAAGCTCGCAATATATCCTCAAGAATCTGAATAGTCCTCTCGGATTGACCGTCGGTCTGAGGGTGAAAAGCTGTGCTGAATCGCAAATCTGTACCCAAAGCTTCCTGAAACGCCTTCCAGAATCTAGAAGTAAACCTCGGGTCTCGATCTGACACAATACTAACCGGAACCCCATGCAATCTCACAATCTCATCAATGTAAAGGGTCGCAAGCTTTTCCATCGAGTACCTAATGTCAATAGGCAAGAAATGGGCACTCTTTGGTCAATCTATCCACGATCACACCAAACACTGTCATACTTCCTACGTGTACGAGGTAGTCCCGTAACGAAATCCATAGTCACATGCTCCCACTTCCACTCGGGAATCTCTAACGGCTGAAGTAATCCCGCGGGTCTCTGATGCTCGGCTTTGACCTGCTGACAAGTTAGACACTTCGAAACATACTCCGCTATTTCCCTTTTCATATTATTCCACCAAAAATGTTGCTTCAGATTCTGATACATCTTCGTACTACCCGGATGAATAGTGTATCTCGATTTGTGACCCTCATCTAAAACTTGCCTCTTTATTCCACCACATCGGTACGCACAAACGACCACAGAAAGTCAACACCCCATTCGAACTCATAGAAAAATCCTCGAAATTCTTCTTTCTTCATTTTACCCATTACCTTCACTAACTCGGGATCTTCCTTTTGAGCTTCTTTAATCCTCTGAATTAGGGTCGGAGATACCCTAATATTTGCAAAAATATCCCCATGTCTCGATTCACGAGGAGACCCATCTCGAACATCCTCAAGCATTTTCCATTCCCAACCATCATCGAAGCCACATAAGACTTCCTACTAATCGCATCGGCTACCACATTCGCCTTTCCCGGGTGATAGGAAATCGTACAATCATAATCCTTCAACAATTCCATCCATCGGCGTTGCCTATTATTCAGCTCTTTCTGGGAGAAAGGGTATTTCAAACTCTTGTGATCGGTAAAAATCTCAAACTTCGCTCCATAAAGGTAATGCTTCCACTTATGCAACGCAAATACTATCACAGCCAACTCCATATCATGAGTGGGGTAATTCTGTTCACTAGGGGTCAACTTCCTAGAAGCATAAGCAATTACTTTCCTATTCTGCATCAACACACAACCCAAACCCTCTTTCGAAGCATCACTGTAAATCACTAGGCCATCGCTCCCATTAGGCAAAAGTCAAGATCGGTGCGGTAGTCAACCTCTTCTTCAATTCCTCGAAACTCTTGTCACATTTCTCGGTCCCACACAAATGGGACATTCTTCCGGGTCAACTGATTCATCGGAGTAGCGATCCTCGAAAACCCCTCAATAAATCTTCTGTAATACCCGGCTAAACCAAGAAAGCTTCTAATCTCTGTCACTGATTCGGGTCTCTTCCAATACACTATTGCCTCTATCTTTGAAGATCCACAGAAATCCCATCTTTTGAAATAACATGACCCAAAAATGACACCTTCTCGAGCCAAAATTCGCATTTACTAAACTTCGCAAACAACTGCTCCCTCGCAAGGACGGATAACACTGTTCTCAAATGTTGTTCATGCTCCTCTCGAGATTTCGAATAAACAAGAATGTCGTCGATGAAGACTACCACGAATGAATCAAGATAAGGATGGAAAACCCGGTTCATCAAATCCATAAATACTGCAGGCGCGTTAGTCAACCCAAACGACATAACCAAGAACTCATAATGCCCATAACGAGTGCGAAAAGCAGTCTTCGGAATATCCTCCGGTCGAATCTTCAACTGATGGTACCCACTCCTCAAATCAAGTTTGGAAAACACCACGGACCCTTGAAGCTGATCAAATAAATCATCAATATGGGGTAGAGGATACTTATTCTTCACCGTGACCTGATTCAACTTTCTGTAATCGATGCACAATCTCAAGGAACCGTCTTTCTTCCGCACAAATAAACCGGTGCTCCCCACGGGGAAACACTAAGGCGTATAAACCCTCGATCAAGCAACTCTTGCAATTGAACCTTTAATTCCTTCAACTCTGCGGGAGCCAACCTATAAGGTGCTTTCGAAATTGGAGCCGTACCCGGCAAAAGGTCTATACAAAACTCAATCTCACGATCGGGCGGCATATCATACTCGGTAGAGAAAACATCGGGAAATTCCCGAACTACCCGAAACTATCCAAACTAGGGGATTCCTTCCTAGTATCAAGAACACTAGCCAAATACCCCTCACAACCACTATGCAATAATTTTTCTCGCTTTCATATAAGAAATTAAGCGAACCTTTCTACTCAGAGGACTAGCCTCAAACACAAATTTAGGCACATCGGGAATAGAAAAAGTAACAGTTTCTTACGGCAATCAACGGAAGCATGAAACTTGCTCAACCATCCATACCCAAAATGACATCAAAGTCTTGGATAGGAAGAACTACCAAATCCGCACAAAGGACACGACCACAAATAACCACATCACAAGCGCGAAAGACTCGATCAGAAATCAAGCATTCTCCTATAGGTCGACACCTCTAGCACGTACGGTAAAGACTCGAATGCAGCATTTAACATGGAAGCAAATTGCACATAAATGTATGAATGAGATGATCCTGGATCTACTAACACTCGTGCGCTCACATTAGACACAGAAACAATACCTCCAATAACCGAAGGATCATCGGTCGCCTGTTGTTGATTCATGGCATATATCTTCCTTGAAATTTGGGCTTCCCAGCGGCATCCCTTTCTGACCCTGATTAGTACCAACCCCTGACCCGGATGACTGACCTCGGTGCCTCGCGCAATCTCTCGCAAAGTTCCCCATTTCACCACAATTGGTACACTTGCCTTGCTTTTTCCAACACCTATCCTCCGTATGGCCTACCCTCTGACAAAAGGTACAAGGCTTTCCTATTATGAATCCCCGGAGTAGTACCCGGATTCCTCGGTGTGGTTTGCCCCTTAAACTGATATGATGCTCCCGGGTTACCTCGGTTGTCAGAACGGTGTTGAGGTTGAGATTTAGCATGGCTTCCCGGTTTACCCGTACCCACAACCTCGGTTTTCCTTTTGTGCTCCCCAATATCTTGCTCTATCAAGTAGGCTCGGTCTACCGCATCTTGGAAGGTCACAATCCGTTGGGCAATAAGTTGAGTACGGATGGAGGTCTTCAATCCCCGAATGAATCTCATAGCTTTTTGTTCCTCGGTCCTCACCAAATAGTCACAATACCGGGATAATTCTGTGAACTTAGCCGAGTATTGTGCTATAGACAAAAAACCTTGCTCCAGGTTGAGAAGCTCGATCTCCTTTCGGTTTTGATCAACAACCGGAATGAAATGTTCCTTGAATTTGCGCACAAAAACTCCCACGCATACACCGTGTGAGTATCATCCCAACTAGCTTTAACACCCTTCCCCAATGCTCGGCGGCTCCCACAAGCTTATAAGCCGCGAACCGGAACCTATCCTCGTCCGTGCACCCAAACACATCATAGATTTTCTCCATAGACTCGACCCATAGCTCGGCCTTCTTCACATCGGGCTCACCATCGAACTCTGCCGGTTTCAGTTTCAAGAATTGCTCCAAACCATAACGGAGTGGTGGTGCTTGCTCTACTCTCGGTCCTTGGTCATGAATTGCCTTCATGGCCGCCTCAAACATGCCTTGGAACATGGCACGGTTCTCTTCCCGAAGGTCATTCTGATTCTGAGCCCCACTAGAACCTTCACCTGTCCTTCTTCTAGCCATCGAGAACAATTACCTGCATAAAACATCAACCGTTACTCACTCCGAACACAACTACCCTCCTAAGTCATACTAATCCACCTAGACTTATACTTAAAGCTAAACCATAGCTCTGATACCAACTGTCGCGGCCCCGAACCCCGCGGGCCCAAGATCGCGAGCTGGACGTCGACTTAAACCAAAATTGTGAAATACCGAAGTTAAAAATTCCATTTGATACCAAAAGGTGATGATCCAAAGTTTTACAAATCCAAGTTTGATAATAACCAAATACAACTATCAAAAACTTTCACAAGTTTATGCCCAAAAGAAGATAAATGTACAATTCTTAATGACGTCATTGTTTGATACAACTATCCCAAAGGTTACACATTTATGTAATGTAAACCAACCTATAACAACTTTCCCCAAAAGAATGTATCCACACTCGACGTCCTCTTTCTCGTGATCAGCGAGACTAATCCTTAGCACCTGGGGGGGGGTTAAGGAAAAACAAAGATAAAAGAAAGGGGGTGAGATAAATCTCAATAAGTTACTAATGCAACTACATGACATGTTATGATGCAATAATCAATAATAAATCACATAACACATGACAATCATCATATATCAGATAGCAATTATCAGATAATGAATAGCAGCGGAAATAAACACATAACCAAGGATATTAGCCAAGGTTTCCAAACCGATACATCCAAATAAAGGATCGCTGCGCAGCTTCAATAATCGACAAATCACATCTTCATAATAGCATGAAAGCCGAAGAGAAAACCCCCGGTACCGGAACAATAACCATAAGAGTGTCAAAAAGGACAAGAGCCATGCCACAAAGTCATGCTCGGTAGCTAGATACATTCACAAAGGAAGCTAACTTATCTCTCCCAAGGCCAATCTGGAAAAGGGGTATAGTAAGGGCAAACAATGGTCAACATTATCATGGACTTGGTTTGCCATTATAATCTTTCCCATCGCCCGATGCAACAAATATGCCAGCTGGGCTTCCAAATAAATGCTAAGTAATAATATATTAGCATGAATAAACATCTTACGATTCCAAAGTAGGGAATCATACCAAGAAGTCACCAAGACTTAGACCAAAACGCATTCTTCAATCACACAAATTAACAAATGAAAACTTTCAGAGGTTCTGTGCGGCCGCCCACTCGAGTCTGTACGGTCGCCCAAAAAGCCATCAAACAAGAACAAAACCTTTCAGATAGATGTGCGGCCGCCCTACAATTTTTGGGCGGTCGCCCAATCCTCTGGTCTGCCGGAATTCGGGAGGGAAGAACTGGGTCTTCCATTTTTCAACCCAAACCAAAACTAAACTAAAATCCAACACTCTTAACTAGCATATTAATGAACTAGAACTACTTATAGGTCAAAAGAACTCATATAACAACATTTAACAACCAAAATCAAGATTCAAACCCAACATTCATAAAATCACCATTTTTGACCAAAACTCAAATAAATTCCAAATAAATTCGAAACTCAACCAAACTTCAAATATAACAACTCAAGCATTATATAAACATGATATGAACATTTTAGCATAAAAATGGGGGAAAAGCAATTTACTTGAGATTTCTCAAAGATGATGGATTTCAAATATTTTTGGCTTCCTACGATCCTATCGACGATCTAAACAAGTTTCAAGTTATGAGAAATGAGAGATAATGAGAGGAAGAGGAAGAGAAGAAAAACTCACCTTTTGCTTGGAGAGAGAGAGAAAAGTGCTGGGAGATGGAGAGAGTGAGAGTGAGGGTGATAGGGTGAGGGAGAAGAGAGAGAGTAGGGAGATGAATTATTTCAAAATATTACAATTAGACCCCTTCCCCATCTACTAACACAAATACTTACACTCCCTGCTAACAATTAAGACCCAACAATACTGCACTAACACGATTGACCCAAATAAAATGCTAGGCATAATTATTATAACACATAAAATGCACACCTAAATATTTAAATAAATAATAATTTAAAACAATAAATAAGTAAATAAATAAATAATAATTATTTATTACTAATAAAATAGAGCCTAGCTTTCGGGTCGTGATATGTGAGGTCCATCACGTGACAAAATTTTATTTTTTATTTTTATTTTTTTGAAAAGAAAGATAAATACGTAAGCACGTAAATTACAACTCCCGAATCACCCGTGTGACCGGTAAATAAACACAAAATTAAGACAGTCCAAAGGTCCATTCTGTTTTGATGCAGACCACTGTGCCCACACCCCCCAATGTTCTGCCCTGCTTTCTGGAAACTGGACCTGTTCTGGAATACCTCCCAGAAGCGCGCGCCCCTGGGATGTATAATGGCAAGCGCGCGCATTGCGTAAAGAAGGTGGGAGGCGCGCGCATCTGGGCAAACCTGTCAGACACCTGTCAGAAACTTGGACTCAGGGGATTGCCCTGGTCCTGATTTTTTTTGTTTAACCCCTGCAACAAATGCTAGCCCAAGAAAACAGAAAATAGGAAGAACATATGAAAGTCGGGCGCCTCTGGTCTTTGGTGAGAGGCGCGCGCTTCTGACCAAGGAGGTCAAAGGCGCGCGCTTCTCAACACCAGAAACCAGAGTGCCCAAAAAATGTAAACTTTGAACAAAAACGCAAGCTTAACCCTCAAGCGTCCCCAGCGGAGTCGCCACTGTTGGTACCCCGGCCCGGGCCCCTCACGGGAAAAGGAGAATTGTTTTGAAGGAGTCGCCACCCACGTTTTAGAGGAACGCGAGAAAACCTTTTAAGTTGGAAGTGTGTTTGATTTACGAAAAAAGAGATTACTTTTGAGAGTTTGGGGGTTAGGTTACGAGATGGGAAGTACTTAAACACCCATCTCGCCCGACTAACGTCGGTCTTGCTTGTTCATAGTTTACATTATAAAAATTGTGTTCTTCCTATTAATATCAAATTTAGAGGGGTTTTAAAAGAGGTTGAAATGTAGGGAGATGACGACCAACTTCAATGAAGATGAAGTGATCGTTCGGAGTTATGTCCCAAATTTGGTTTAGGTTTGATGGCACTTTTGATCAAAAGAAAAGATAAGAAAAGATGAATTAGAAGAAAGTGAAGAAGGCAAGAAAATACCTATGTTTGGAAGACAAGTTCTTGACACTCTTTGAGAATGGTCCTTATTGGAAGGATTGTTGGAGAAATTGGTGATTTTTAGGTGTGAAAAAATGGTGATCAAAGTCCATCCCCCTTTCAATGGTAGATTGGAGGGGTTTTTATAGTTGTAAAGGGTTCTTTTTTGGTGCCAAAACTGAGCTGCCAAGAACCAATTCCCGGGCAAAATCTTGTAAGATGGGCAAGTGAGAGATTCAAGGCCAGAAATCTGTAACTAACACGCCCAGAGGCGCGCGCTTCCCACCTTGGAGGCGGAAGGCGCGCGCTTCTGGCTTCAAGGAGGCCGGAGCGCGTGACTCAGAAAGGCATTTTTGACAGAAAGGACTAGAAAGTTAGCACTGTTATTCAATTTAGTCCCTGAACTTAACGGGGTCAGTCAGGAACTTAACCGAAGTAACGGAAACTAACGGAAAACACATAAAATAGAGGGAAACACAAGATCAAATGTGCAATCGGGGTGAGCGGTCTAAGGCAGGGTGTCTACACCCATGGATTCATTCATGATGATTAAATTAATAGGAAGATGAATTTAGAATACTAATCGTTGTTGTGCGTTTAAAATTTTCGGGTCTTCAAATCTTTAAGTCTTCAAGGTTTATGATTTGATCTTCTCCACGTTCTTTGAATCACGATCATAGGAACACGAACTTGAGATGCTAAAGCAAGCATCCTCTATGTGTATCCACACGCGAACGAATACCTAGAATGATTCTAGATCTGGACTGCTAGATCCCATCATTAGAAAACACGTTTTTCTAATCTTCAAAGGTTATATGAATTTATTGGTGTTCTTGAGCTTTTGATTCTTAATCTAAACTCAAGAATGTGTTTCTCAAACACATGGAGGCTACTAATAATGATACAATATCAATTAGGTCAATACCATGTAAAGAGAGTGGTATTTATGCTTATTAAACCTAAACCCTTTAAGAGAAATAGGAAAAAAAAAACCGTCAAAATCGAATCAGGAAAAACCAGGGTCAAAATCAAGGAGGTACGCCCGGGGCACCAATATGGTCTGACTGGACCTAGGCTTGGTCCGACTGGGTCATGTCTAGGGTCCGGTCGGACCCTCCCTTTTCCAGTCCGTTTCGATTTTCTTAATTCTGATTTTTACGCTCTCTTACGTAATTCCAATTTTAGCCCTTTTGTAAATTCGTTCTTTTGTGTGTGTCCCCATAAGATTATATTAAGTTGGCAATGAGTCAAACCAACGTCAAACCCATAAGTCATGAGCGGACTCTACCAAGCCATCATGATTACCCAATTAATATTACTTAATGAAGTTCGTTTATCCTCATAGAACATACCACAATCTTTTTATCACGCGATATCATATTGAACATAAGTCATGATCCACGTTAACTTATATTGTTCAATGGTTTATCAATCCCGAGTAGATTGATATGAGCGAATGACATTGAACACATCAATTCATTTGAGCGTGGCCACGCATGTCATCAATCTCACTCTTCGAGTGGCTTAAGCAGATATCTCTCTTGAGGGAGGGACAAATTCCATCTTGACTTATCATTCTTCCCTACAAGAATCTGATTATGCCAATCATAGCCTTTATGACTACCTGGTTAAGGGTAGCGGTTGACTATGTCAAACATAATGTTCATCATGTGGAATACCATGATAATCTCAGGTCTAAGGATATCAAATAATATAACTATATAAGATTTAATTATGACATTTGACCATGACATAAATCTCATAGTGGGTCATGTCCAGTACTTGTTCACCAACAAGTACCCATAAGTTTAATTTGTATCACATACACATGATCATCATATGATCATCGATTAAACTTATACTAGTTCTTCATAAGTACTAGGGACGGGGATTATTATAATAAACATGTAAAACATATAATAATCCAAGGTGTTATCTCCATAACAAATGAAAATATGACATAACATGAGGCCTTTTTCAAGGGCTTAAGGCATAATCTCCAACATCATTTTTCAATGTGTTTACTAGGGGTGTAAATGGTTCGGTTTGGTTCGGTCTCGGCCATTTAAGAGACCGAACCGCTAGTCATCGGTTTGGGAAAATTCCAGACCGAACCGAACCACAAAAAAAAGTTCAAACCAAACCAAACCAAACCATCGTGGTTTGGTTCGGTTTGGTTCAGACCGCGGTTCAGTAATGTGGTTCAGACCGCGGTTTAGACCGTGGTTCAGACCGCGGTTTAGACCGTGGTTCAGACCGTGGTTTAGATAGTGGTTCAAACCACCGTTCAGATCGAGATTCATATGACGATTCAAATCTTGGTTTAGACTTTGTTGAAAAGAGAAAATACGGAGGAAGAAGAATATTTAATGAATAAAGAAGCGGAATGAAGTGAACACACTGCAAAATTTTGTCAACAATGTGGCTCAAAAAATATAACGTGATGAAATGAAAATTGAATAAGATGCAAAACGAGATTTAGGAATAGTCGAATGTAATGTAGTTTTATTTTTTAATATTTCAAAGGTGAATGTTATTTAACATAAAAATATATGACTAATGTATGCGGTCTGACGGTTCGGTCTGGTGGTTCGATCTGATGGTTCGGTCTTGCGGTTTGGTCTGGTTTGGTCTGAAGGGGTCAGACCACAAACCAAACCGAACCACACGGTTTACCAAAATTTGAGACCGAACCGAACCGCTCGTGCTTGAAAACCAAACCAGACCGTATGGTTTGGTTCGGTTCGGTCTCAAACCGTGGTCTAGACCGAACCACTGACACCCCTAGTGTTTACTACAAGTTTATTCCCCTTGATTCCCCCGTTTTAGTGATGCATATAATGGATCTTTTGAGGGTGTATCTCTGATTGTCTGTTCTAGCAGATTGTATGTGCATTATACATGACGTGTTTGGACACTATAAAAGGCCCCTAAAATCAAGAGAACAATCATGCTTATTATTTTACATGTTGGGAGGGATTACCCACTGTTGATTTTGAGATCGTATGAGTTTTTAGACAGGTACATCGAAGGAGACGGACATCAATGAGATTTCGATTTGCGCTCCTCACGCGGCGTGTGGTGAACCCGAAAGCCGTCCTCGTGTTCCATCCTACTCCCTCCGTCCCACCGAAAATTGCAAAACTTACCAAAATGGGCGTCCCATAGAAATTGCACATTCCATAAATGGAAAGTTTTTAATACTTTTTAATTAGTGGGTCCCACTTCTCATACTCACATCCACTAACCCACTAACTATTCTCTACCCCACTTTCTCTCTCCCACTCAACTATCAACACTCACAACATATCACCTTTTTCACTTTTTCCCTTAATTCTTGTGCCATAATTTTTTTTTGAAGTTTCCGGCGGGACGGAGGGAGTATTATTTAACATAACTAAAATCCCTAAAAAAGAACGATGTCGTTCGTCATTTGTACTATGAGAGGAAAGAGAGCGAAGTTGAGACATGAGCAAATGTCGCTTCACACAGAGGCACTTGTATTTGCCGTCACTGGCACTGGAACAAGAGGTATCTCTTTCTCTCCAATTCACCTGATTTCTCTAGAGTCCTCTCTCTCTCTCAAATCTCAAATTTTCTAAATCCCTAATTTAAGCTTTGAAATTGGAAACCCCTTAGAAAGTCTCATGGATTTATACCAATTGAATTTAGAAGTTCGAGAGTGAGGATAAATAAGGGGATAATGACAATTTAGGGTCCAAAGTTTTGAGAGGTGTGCCAATAAGGGTCTGATGTATCAATTTTGTCAATTTAGGGTCCAAAGTTGTAAAACCTGTGCAAGTTAGGGTTTTTTAACGATTCTGTTAACGGAATCCAGTTAAGTCACACGTGATTTGCACATGGACTTAACTGGAGTTTGTTTTGATTATTTGCACGAGCATATCATCATTTCAAACGAAGAAAATTAATAATTGTTTTTTGAAATATTAAATTTTACTTTCTTATATTAAATTGACTAATAATTAAGACGTCATGTATCAAAAATATTTTTTCATGAAACAAAATATTTTTTTTTTTTTTT